>CAXKVY010000565.1:312500-529739 GCA_964058915.1 Tetropium fuscum | reverse complement strand
CCACGTGAATTTTGTGGTAGTTTTATTTTTAGCCCGTAGATGTTTAATATTTTTATAATTACAGATTTCTGTGAAATTTATGTTTGCTGATATATTTGCAATCTAATTTAGCAGGATCATGTTTCATCTTTTCCTTTAAATTACTGCTCTCTAATTTTATGGAAAATGGTTTTCATTTGTTTTACCCACTATAAGAATTTAGGGGAATGAAACTTAACCTACAACTTGCAGTAATAAAATGACATTTTGAGACAGTTTTTATAACTCTGAGATATTGCTACAACGCGGTAAAAACCAATCCCTATAATATTATTCACATTTTATCTTGGCGATATTTCTTTATTTAAAAATAATGTGATTTGGTAATCCAAGTTCCATAGTTCTTGGCTAGATCTAAGGAAGATCTGCACAATCTGGCAACACCGCACTCGACGATGTGGCACCATCGCATCTGTAGGTGCCAGATACAGCCCCCCAGTGGTGACGTCACAATCCTCTAGGAATTCAAATAAACGAGAGATGCACAATTTAGAATATAATAAGCATAAGGCCTAAGAACATGCTACTACATGAACATGAACATGAACTGCCTAAGAACGTGTGCTACTTTCTGTAGAATTTCTTGAGCTGCCCTGTATACAATCTAAAATGCGATGGAATAATCGAGAAGCTTCGAGAAGTTTATAGAAACTACTTGAATACAGAATACAATGGCCAACCGATCGTCACTGCAGTTAGTTTAGTTTGGAGATCTTCGAGACAAGATACAAGATAATGTAACAAGTAAATAAGTAGTTTGAGAGTGATTTGTCATTGTAAACTTGTTGAGTTAGGAAGGTAATATGCATTTGGACTCCAGACATTACCACTTATTTTACAAACCCAGTGGTGTAACACTATATTAGGGATATGTATTTAAGGAAATAATATTGTTGTTATAAAAATTTTTTAATGAAAAAATTTTATATAAAAATTTTAAGGAATTTTATTTAGAAATTATAAAATTACTCAGTCTGCAAACTTAAATGTATACTGTGTATTTCCAATCTCTGATATACAAAAAACTTATTCAACTACCTACCAGAAATGAAAAGGCAATTTGTTTTTGTTCTATTTATGAATGTCAATTCAATATGGCAGACAACAAAACAATTCGAGAACTTAGTAACGGGGTGCAAAGTAAGCAAGTATTCAAAACCTGACTTTATAGATTTACAATGCGGCAGAAATATGATATTTGCAGCTGCTTTGTCAACTTTGCCTTGGTATGCGAAGAACAAAATGATAAACTGACAGAATTACGTAACATACTTCTCAAAGCACCTAACGCAATAACTCACAAACCTTATATGAATGATTGTCTGATAGCATCAAAATTTTGAAATATGCGCAAAGTGATGATTTCTTTGTTGATTGGGCTCTCCAGTTCCAACAAAATTGGACATCTGCAGGTTGGATAGAACTAGCTAAATGCACCTATCTTGACTATTTTCTTCCATAAAGAGAACAATTGCCAGCTCAACGGAACCGTGCAATTGAGATGCAGCGGCCTGTGCTGTAATGTCACACTAATCCTCATTATTATCTAAGTTACATCACCTGGTCCATGCATATTGCAGTGTACTTAGTGGGCTAATATGACTCCCAGGCGCTCCAAAAGAGCAATAGTCTATTGTGCTTAATGCACCGACTTCTGCAACATTATCCCAATGTACATAAATTAACAGTTACGGTCTTGTTTAGTCCCTTATTTGTAAGAAGTATATGCTATTCAGAAAAGTGCATGGAAATAACATACGAATTTGTTGCCGTTGAACTGATGTAGAGGCTTCAATTGAATTGAGAACATAACACTGTGCAGCTTGCTATTATTGCACCCAGATACTTCTGCTTTTCTAGAAAATTATGGTGTTGCTTAGCGCGTTCTAATATAGTGTAAGAATGTATTTATCGTAAATGAAGTCTCCCACATGTTCTGCATATAAATGGAGATGAGAGAAACTGAAAGGGAAAAGTGTGAACTGGAAAATAACCATGCTTAAAATTGATTGTTTATACACTTTTGAATAAAAATAGAACTCTTATGATAAGTAAAATATTTTTTTTAAATATCTAAAATTAGTTTAAAGGGTTATAGCAATCATAACGAGCCAGGTTAATCTTGAGCAGAGGACCATGCAAACAGAAAACAAAGCAGAAAGTACCCAGATCCAAACTACGAATTCAAGCCAGCCCACAACCACTTGCAATAATTGTGTTTTTAATATTAATAATACAGTGATAATAAATTTTCTTGCGGTATTATTTTTCTTATTATTCTGTACCACTATAGTGTTTTCGTTTGATATACAAACTAGAGCAAAAAATTATGCCGCATTTTACAATGTTGTATTTTCTCTAGCAACTTTCCCTTTTATTTGCGCCCAAATAAGCTCAATTGAGTTCAGTTCGCAGTGATATGGTGGCCTACCTCCAATCCTCTTGCTTTGACCATTTCATCCACTACACACTTCTTGAAAGCTGGAAAATGTTGCCTTGCCAGTGTCAACAATTCAGCTTTAAGTAGTGAATCATCGTATTCTGTTTGTATGAATCATCGTATGTTTCTTTCTTACAGACAGTCTTCAATTTTCCCTTTCCGCCATACAGTTGCCTACGAGAATGATAGGATTATTGTTTTTTATTTTATTTCCTATATAAGCATAATTGTGCGTACCAATGAGCACCGCATTCCATTAGTTTACACTATAGAGATTTGCCAAGAAAGATAGTTCAACATGAAATCATTGTAATAAAATTCTAAATATCAGATGGGTAGTTCATTCTAACGTCCTTTGACAACTTTAACGCATTTAATATGGTACAAATATATTTTTTACAGGTAACAAGACGCAATTTCACCAAAATTCATATCGTCGCCCCAGAACCAGACTATTCCATGTCCATTTTTTAAAATTTTACAGGGGACGATTTTCAAAGTTTGAAAGCTAAGATATCATAATAGTAAATGTATTGTGGTATAATTTTATTTGTGTTGGTAACTATATGCTATGTACTTTTAAACAAATGCAGTTTGCAATAAATAGTGACAACGAATTTTGAGAAAAAAAAAATATGCAAAAAAGTATATTTGGACATAGAATAATTTGGACTAATAATTGCGTTAGTAATTTCTTATGCAATGTATTCTATTCATATCTGTATTAAAGAAAATTAATAAAAACAATGCAAGTTTAGTGGTATAATGTTTATAATAATAAAAAACAACTTAAACTTATTAGAATTATTGAAAAATAGTTGAATAATTTTTATTTCAAATAACAAACTAAAATAAACATTTTGACATCAAACTCAGAACGTCTAAAAATCTTTAATGATACATTTCCAGAATTGTAAATCCACTGCTGAAAAATGATTCGCTAAGGATCTGATATGTGAAATTTTGTCTTGCGAAAGAGGTTGAGGGGGAGGCTGAACCATGGGATCTTGAATCTCCTGCAGAAACGCCTTGGAAACATTTTGCCTGTCACTACCTTTTAAGAATGCCACTCGGTGCAAATCCACTTCGCTAAACTTCAGTTTATATTTTAAGATGTTCAAGTTATTTTCATAAGAAATCTGGACAACATCTTTATATGGGACTTTAGAGAGAGTCATACTCCTTGCTAAAATTTTAAAATCCAAAAAATTTTGTTTTTACATTTGAATTAGTGTATAAGGCTTCTTAGATCTTGCATTCTTAATAGCTTTAAAAATGGCGAGTGGACTATGCAATTCCAGTTTGTTCAAATGCCGGTCCAAAACACTATGCATGGCATCAACTTCTTGGACACAGCTGTGGCCAGGCACTTGAAATTTCTGCGTAATAGATTTCACTGTCGGGTGTTCTTTAAGAAAATGCAATAAAGTTGCAGACATGTGAGAATTTTTATTTTGTGGCACACATGAATCTGACCACAAAATTATTGTTAGGCCTTTCTTCCAAAAGTTTTTTAAGTAACAGATACAATGCACTCGCAATGTCTATACCTTTTCTTCCGCTAAGTAATTCATGCCATAATCCACAATATCCTTTCTTTTGTGCTACATCACATGCTGTTAAATTGTACACAGCAAATTTCTTTTTGTAATACGCTTCAGAAATTTGTGTCTGAGGGCAAGTTAACACGCTCTGCATATCGAAGCAAATGAGGGCTGAAGATTCATCTTCTTTACAGGTATTCACATCTTTTAACTTCTCCTCTCGGGCCGACAGCTTGGCTTCTATGTGCATCCTGTATTTTTCCTCTAGCTGATCACTAATTAAAGCATTTTCTTGCTTTTTTGAATCGTACTCAGAACATTTGTCACACAGATCTTTTTTTGGTTTATGGAAGCCAATATTATATTCTTCATTAAAAATATGGGAATACAACCATTTTTTTTCTGGAATCAAGTTGTTCTCTCTACAGTACTGTACATACAGATCATACATTTTACTTAAAGATAATGTTCTTTCCAAATATTTCCTTGAGGAACTACTCCTGCAATAATGAGCAGGAACGCAGGGAAACATGTCTATATGATCTCTTATTGTTTGTCTCTTCTTATCCTTAATTCATAAGCTAGTTTTTGAGCCCCTATGATCTTTACTCGGCGTTGTTGTAATACCTGCACGTTTATGAGTATAGAAATAGGATATTCTGATTTGGCTTATAGCCAAAACGCCTAAATAAAAAGCCTTACACACGCGTATTTTTTTATCGTTTTTTATAAAATAATATTTAAACGAATACGTTTTTGTTTTTTTGCGCTCTTCATGTCGATTTCTTTTCCTATCTACTAAACATCTTTCAGTTGTTTTGTCATAAAAAAAACTTTTTTCGCTGTCAATATTGTTCCAAAATTCTTTGTGAATTAACGATACATCGTCTTCACTAAAATGGTCCAGGCATTTGAAACGACAATTTACACAGTTTCTTTTAGGATTTTTTTTGGGAACAATGCCACCCTTGCAGCTCTTATATTCCTGACCTGATTGACGCAGTCTTTTTCTTATACTTTTTTTCCATTTCCTAGAATCTCATTTCCGTTTTCTTGTATTTTTATCATCAGACACTCTAGTAGTGCTGAAAATTAATATACGTTTTAATATTATGTACCTAACATTAAAAGTATTAAAAATACCTGGCCGCCTGAATATCTAAATTTGCCGGACTATTGGAATGATTCAAATTTAATGGACTAATTGTATCACGTCCATCTACGGGGGCATTTATGCTTCTTTGATTTTGATCGACATGTTCATTCTCCTTATCTAAGTTTATTTCAATATTTCTACATTCCAAATCGGATAAACTTTCATCAGTATCGTATCGACTAAAACGATTAAAATAGAAAACTTACCCTAACCTCAAAAGAAAAGTAAAGTAATAACTTACGGAGTTTCCCTTCCACGTATTGACGGCTGATATTCTGACCCAGAGTCTTGGTACGGCTCAGAAAGTTCTTCGTCACTCATATTAAACTATATTTCCGCAAAAGCAAAAATCAGCACTTAATTACAATCAAAACAAACAAGCACTAAACATCACTGCACAATAATAATAGTTTGGAGCCAACTTATTCTATGTCCACACGTGACGCGATTTCATTCATTCTTATTGGGCGAGGTCAGATAGTATATTTTGGTCCGGATTTTAATCAAGTTGAATGGACATAGAATAAAACGAACACGGCGTATCGCGATAAATATATGGGATAGACTCACTTGGAATATATTGGCATAAAGAGCTTTAAACATAGGCTATTTTGGAATTAAAACCTTAATATTAAAAAAAAATGGACATGGAATAGTCTGGTTCTGAGGCGACGAATATGTAGGTATATCTACCATATTTCGTTAAATAAAATTACCAAATGCTAAAACTCAGATGAGTTGTTAACATGGTTTGTTGGAATAAAGATAGCCGAGCTAATTAAAATAGGTAAATTAGGTAATATAAGTAACTTACCACACTTCGTAATTTACTACTCTTCGAAAAAAATATATGATTAACATGGTTTGTTGCGATAGAGGTGGCCGTGATAATTAGGAGGCCAATGTTTGGACACAAGCAGCAAACGGAGACAATTGTCAAACATTTCTGGTAAGCATTTGGGTTAAATACACTTGAGAAAAATGGAATGCTTTGATATGTATATATGGCAAAGAATTGAGTCACGTGCAAATATGTCATCTTAATTTAATATATTTAACGAATTAAATAAAAGATTGTGAACAGAGAATCAAATGGCTTATTTAAGAAAATCCTAGAAAGACAGATATCAAGTAAATATGGCTCTATTTCTAGAAGAAATTTGAACAAAATTCAATATTTGAAAATATTACATACTCGTATATGGCTTAAAACAAAGACATTTAATTAATTCGTCACCTTTCTATTAACCATTAAGAAGGGACGATATGTTAGAAGAATTCAAGGAACATGTAAATTTCAAAAATAATTTGTTAATATACAATTAAACAAATAGAGCAATTTGTGTTTTATGTTTAATTAAACAGGGAATAATAAATAAAAAGGTTGATTCCTAGCAATATCATATTATTTACAAGCACATTATTTAGTGGTTGTAAAGAAAATAGATAAAATGTAAATATGTACAACATATATGTATAACTCCTTAACTGTCAAAACAAAAAAACTCCATTTAATTATCACCTCGCCTCGAAAAAAATTTCCGGAAATTTATCTGGTTCCCATGGTAAAGAGTCAAAATAATGGCATCTTCTTGGTTAATAAAGCAGAGGTTTGATATTTTCAGTAAAAATAATATTGGCGAAAAAAAATTCCAAGTTTCATTTTATTGCTTTCCTTACTTTCATTTCATTGCTTTCCTAAACATAAATCGGTAGTATATATATATATATATCCAGGGAGTCTATCTAGTTGAGACATTTTTGAAAGAATCAGATAATAAAACCTGCTTGATGATGAAGACAAAGTATCATTTTCACACCTCTACAAATGTTCAACATGCTTGGACATATAAAAAACATGGGCGAATAAATATATTGATAGAGATTCCAGACACAAAGACGAAAGTGAGGAGATAATTTACTATTTTTAGCGGGGGCAACGAAGGCGTCAATCTTGTCGAAATATTTCGATAATATTCCCAATGTTCCCTTCCTAATAATCCCTCCCCTGTTGAGCATTCAACGTGCTTCCTAGGATATAAAAATATAAAACGAACAAGATGATGGATTGGTATAAATTGGTATAAATAGTATAAATGGTATAAAGAGGGTTTCCCTAAAAAAATTGCAGAATTTTTGGAATTGCGGTATGCTGAGAGATACAGGGGCCACTGTCTCCAGAAAGCGTCTGCTATGATGCTGGCTGATACAGAAGCAGATATCGCCACTCTTAAAATACATGGTGGAAGGAAAACAAGGAACAACAAAAATTCCGCTCAACAAAAACTTGAAGTGGACTCAAAAATATTGGGCCGAGGAGAGATCAATATAAATACAAACTCGGCCTCTATTTTATCAAATACTTTCCATAACTAATTGTAAAAAAGTTTTCAAAACTATTTATAAAAAATATTTTATTTAACATGTTAAATTTCCATATTACACATTCTAAAGAGAATATTACAAATTTATTAAAATAATTATTATTGTAAATCTCCGCAGTGAGCTTGACGGTGCAAACAATAAATGGCTCTCCAAGTTTTACGTAACGGACGTCTAATATATTAGCAGTACTAAATGTATGCTTCCGTTTTATATCTAGAATCTTAGACGATTACTGTTGCCGGGAGATACTAAACAACTATACAAAAGCTTTTAAAAGCTTTCGATTTAACTTCAGACTACAAACATTTCCTTTATTATGCTCAAAATGAAATGACTATTCGCATTATAATACTTGTACTAGCATTTTGCAGCGTGCACAAGTCACAGCATAATTACTGTTAGATTTTCTAGGCTTGACATTCTTGCAGCATTCAAATCTGCAATCTGCATTTCTATTTTAATTTTGTATAACTCTGTATATAATATTTTTCCGGTCTAGTTAATTGTGGATATAATATGGAAGTGAAAATGTTCTTCTATATATTTCGCTTTACGATTTGTGTCGACCGAGGAAAAACATTTTTCATAGATTTTTGAAGAAACTAATAAGAGCGCGATATTCAACGATAATTTGCCAATATGCTTTTATCGTCTTTTTAAAAATATTTGGAATTATTTCAAATATTTTAAATATTTTAATATTTAATATTTTAAAATTTAGGAAATTTCAAATATTTCATATTCTTAATATTTAATTCTTGAAAAAATTAAAATTATTTTAGCCTGTGAAAAAATTATTGAAATTTTCAGCCCCTTCTTTTATGTAAAAAAAATTATTTCCGTCCCATTTTATGGAGGATTTAGGTAGATTTTTAGAACCTGAAAAACTGCTCTCGCTTTTTATGATATTCCATGCAGTTTTAGAAATATTGTTTGACTTTGAGAATAAATCGTGATGGTATTTTTGCTTAGCCTTTAATAGCTTAGCTTTTAATTTATTTTAACGAACCTTTTTTACATAATTCTATATCGATTTTATATATTTACGCCATTTGAATATTTGTGGTATTTATAAATATTTCGGGGGTAATTCCCCTATCAATAAACGCTGGCAGTAACCAGGGCTTACAATTTGATATTTTGGGTAGTATTTTTCCAGGGTAAATGACGTCCATAGCATCTAGAACAATACTAAGCCTACAAACCTATCAAACTTCGCATCCAGTGATCACCCAACCTGAAAAAATACTGAATCACAGTTAATCATTGAAAGGCTAAAAGAAAAATTATTTATATCTACCTATTCTTATCTCGAACAGAAAACCTTGTAAAAAAAAACTTTTTTTATGGTCACGTTAGATCGGTGGTGTCCATAAAATGATCCGAAATATCGCATTAAACAACTTTTGAACAAAATATTGTCAATAGTTGATTTATTATTCATCCGTAACTAGTGATATTTATAATTATTTTTTACTAAAAATACAATTTATCACTCTCAGACAGATATTAAATAGTGACCACGTAATATCATTATCTGTTTAATATAGGTAATATAATTTTTTGTGTGCTAAGGCAATTTATGATTTTAAAAAGAAAGAGGAACATAGGTACCGATGTTTTTTGTATTTAATGTTACATAAGAAATATAAGAGAATTAGATGTCACTAATAATATATCGTATGAAACAAAAACAATAAAAAATTAAAAATAACAGTCGAAACAAAACATTTAATATTTATTTTTTTACTTAATATAAATTTTGTTACCTACATAAACATCTGAGAAGAAATTTAGAGGAACTAATACTAGCAGTCAAGTACAATGCTAAATTACTCAAGTAAACTAATGAATTAGTTGAAGTTTTTTATTTTGTATTGACATTTAATATTGATATAAAAGTAAAATAATATCCAAAAAACCTCTAATCCCCTTGTTTGGGGGGGGGGGGGGCATTAGACACTAAATTCTACAGAAATCCAATATTCCAAAATTCATAATTCTGCCTTTACAGGTTTTGAAGCTATTAAGAGAAACCCAATTGTGGTTTTAGCAGGTTATATATAGCCAATCTTGACTAATTATTAATATCCTGTGTAATAAAAGTTAAAGGATAACGAAATCAGACATATCTCGCCTGACCGTTTTTCTATTTCCTATTTTTCCAAATTCTATTTCCCTTGGATAGCTATTAAATAGATTTCGGGGCACGATATATCACAGCTTCCCAACCCCTGTCATTATTTAAAACTATTCGAGACACTAAAACCCTCCTTTGGTTAAGTGGCTTGTCTTGGTCCATACTTCTCATTTTTTGGGCTCTTGTCTAATGTATCCTCTTACAAAAACTGAACCACCGTAAAGGCTTTTTTCTAGCACTCATCTAACAATTTCTAACGACAACGTACCTAAAAGCATCTTCCGGTCGGATGTCCGTCACGTTTTAAATGCTGATTGATAGAAACATTTTTTAAATATTCATCACGTCGTTTCGCAAGCGACAGGAGAATTTTAAGCATACTGTATTGGAGCAGTGGTTCTAGTTAATCGTAAATTAGTTATTCATAATTAATTGAGACTGGAATTTATTAGAATAATTATTATTTCATTTCCACTAGGCGCCGCAATTAGAGACTATTATAGTTTTATATCGCGTATATTTTTAATATATTAATCGCGTATTCTGCATTATTAATTCCAAACGTCATGATGTGCATGAGTATTACCGATAAATAATTAAACATAGATTGACTTATATCATTGACTAAGGTAGAAATAGCTTATTATTAAGTTCTGATATTAGCTGTTGATATTTTTTAAATACTTTGAATCATTAATTAGCCTCGGAGTGCAGTTGTCAACTAGTCGTTTTGAAGAATGCATATGCATATACAGGGTGTCCTATTTTTAACACATGTCTATTGGCATCTCGGGAACGGTAAAAGATAGGTACGCTTTGGTCGATTTTGAAATTTCCAGAAAAAATTTGAAAATGCCTGCTCCTATGTTTATAAAAAGCCCGAAGTCGTATGACATCTAGCAAAATCATGAATGAAACTAATCAAATTGGTTAAAAATAAATTGATAAAAGTTGTGGATGTCGTAAACTCTTTTAGCCGGTTTTCTCCTAATTAATTTAAAAAAATATACCTAAGGTAAGGGTCTCAAATTCATGGACATCTTATGAAATTTATGTTACATTTTATATAATAGAATTTATAATTATTTATTGTTGGTAAGGTAAAACTTCTAACTAACTTCCTACACTCCACAACACTACCAATATATACTGCTCCTAGCCTATAATGTAATCCCATATCAAATATATATATCCATGGGATTCTTGATGATGCACGTGTGGTAGTGATCTCAATCTCTTCGTATGATCTTGAGGAAACCTAATTGCGATGTTGGCACTCTCGAAAATGATGCGTTTAAGCGAAAAACAAAATGGCCACCATCGGAAACACTTTTTCCAATTTATATAAATAACCATTGGTATTAAGAATGTATTTATTTGCCATTGGTATTAAGAATGCATGCTTATATTGCATGAAAAAAAGTGTATGTATATTGTGAGTAACTGTTAAGTACCTAGTTGTTATAAAGCGAGTAATAACCTCACAACAGACTTTGACAATCGGAGACTCAATTGATTTTTGGGAACAACCCGCATTATACACAAGGCATTTTTTTCCAGGTGATTTATTTTACGTGTCATCAAGGAAGCATGCTTTTTACGCTAAGAGTATTATTTCGTGTTGAAAATATAATGAAATCAATCAATATTACAGGCAGAATCTTTTTTCTTTATTACTATCAGAGCAGCTTTTAAATCTGGTTGCAACTGTGACGGTATTTTTAAATATACCTCAAAAAACCAAACGCCATCGCATATTAATCAGCTAAAAATACGCCTTGACTGTCAAATCACAGGGAAACAACCTAACATATTAGAGCACCCCATATTTTAGAATTTCATTTGGTATTTATGAGCAAGCTTCTCCAGAGTTTAAAATAAAATTATTCCGATTGACATGGCACATAAAATTGAAAGGTTACCGACATTTAATAAAATTGAATCATATGATACGTTTATGTCTGTATGCATTAGATATACAAGAATGCTTAGAAAAACATTAATTTAGTTTTCTCAGTTAAACCGCTTTTCTTATTAATTTTTCCCCATAATTGTGATCTGGCACATTATATGGCAGATGTGCTGATTTGCTTAATGTTGATATGTATTCGCTACTGCAACTTCGTTATTTTCATGTAGATATTAATTTACATAGGAAATGTGATATCTTGAGAAACAAAAAACTAATTAAATATCGATCCAATATAACTTGCCAAGAAGCTCAAGTCATAAGTTTTTAATGATGGGGATGCGGAACGGGGTAGAGAAATTGTAAATTATTTGAAAAATTGTATGTATACCTTCAGACATTCCTGATTACAATATTATGTGTATATTACATATTTCAATTTGAGTGCAGTATTACTAAAATGTTATATCAAGTCGCAATCAAACCGGTGTGAAAATAGCAGCCAGAGATAGCAGCTAAGATTGCGGAAACACCCGAATCTTCATAGGCGTCGTACCTCAGGGAGCCCATTATAGAATATAGAAGTGCCTTCAGTCAGGAAATGTTTCAATAATCATTTAAAATTAGTATGTACAATCGGGATTCAAAGATATCTAGGAAGTCGTAAGGATCGTGGTATTTTAGAGATTTTTAAGTCGGCGATTTTTTAACATTACTTGACTGAACGCATTTCTGTAGTGGATCCCTGAGTAGTGATGCCTATGAAGGTTCGGGTGTTTCCGTGAGGACTATGCCAAGAAGCTCTACGTCATCTCAGGGGACCACGGAAATCCGCTCATCCGGCTGGCTACGGACTACGATCCAGAGGAAGCCGGACGTCACAAGCTGCCAAAGACGCGAATCCTGCACAACGGGTAAGTATAAGATAATCACGATCTCCTATGTTTCAGCACGACTGATGCGAGAAGAAGCAGACGACACCGAAGAAAAGAAAACGGATCGACAAGACACTAAAAGAGCCCAATCCACTGGACGGCGAGGCCGACTGCCTTGCCAAAACACACACTCTTACCTTACCTGACGGAGCCAGCGAGCTGATAGCTGCTCATCTCGCGAGCTCCGTCATCCTTAGCTACAATGCTCATCTTCCCATACCAACCTGAATGTCGCCCAGCCGCGGTCTCTAGCATGCCCGACGAGAGACAGGAATTATCCCTCAAACACCCGACAGGATACCCACGGGGGTCATGCACACCGGGGAAGGAAGAAAGTCAAGAGCGCCAGAAGTCAGGCTCCGCCGGTGGGGCCCATCAGCCAGGACCGGGGGAAGCTGCATAACTCCACGTAACATCTTTAGCCAAGAATTTTAACGCGGGTGTTTCCGCAAACTCAGGCTGCTGTCTCTGGCTGCTATTTTTGCACCGGTCTGCATAATTTCTCTATTTCATAAAAGTTCAATATTTTAAAACTTCAACTGTCTTTCATTGATTTTCGCAAACTTGTTAGCTAAGAAGTAACATCATATGCATATACATGTGTCGCTTTAGATCCATATTACCATCGGAATTAATTTCTGGAAGAGCTTTGACTTTTATTTATTTAACGTTACTTCTTTTATGCAGGGTTACTTCTTTCAATCTTACTGAGAACGTTTATGATGCTGTTGCATATTTATGTTTAGTGGTTTCCCGAGGACTGACAAGTAACAGTTTTAGATCAAAAATTAAATATTTATTATTTTCAGTTTAAAAGGGTAAATATATAACAGAAAACCGGAATCATATTTCTAACGTTACCAGGAAAGAAGTTTTCCTTATCGATTGATAAATTAAGCATAATTCTATTTTAGTTACAACTAAAATAAATCATGCCTACAATATTTAAAATATATGTTAAATAAACATAGTTTCGACTATATGTTCAATACGGTATATATTCTATACCATATAATTTGGGTTACATAAAAAATATTATCTAAAGAAATATTAAAGAGAATACAGAAGACGGTAAATAGAATAACGTACAGATATGCAGTTAAACTTGATAATTTGATAATTTTGAACATTTATCAAATACCGTATGGTATTTAATCTGGTCAATATTAACGTTTAAAAGGAAAAATAGAAAGTATGTCCCCATATCTTCTCTGTAATACGAAGCAGGTTGTGGATATAAATCCTACTTTAATGGTAGTAATTGTAATCACAAAAGTATAATTAAAACTTTTTTTGAATTTTCTTATTCTGTATGGCTATTGTTGCTTTGAATTATCTGTGGCTATTGTTGCTTTAAATACTGAAATAAATAATATATTATATACCCAAAAAGAAACCCGGAACTTTGATTTAGTCCGCTTTGATTTAATGGTTCAATTATACGTAAAATAAATTGTAGTTTAAAAAACTAAAAAACCCACTTTAAATGGAAACCGAACTAAAAACGAAAAATAATTTTTAACTATTAAGATTTTGTTTAATAATGATAAAAATCTATATTAAGTCAATATAATTAAATGTTTTTACTAAGTTTAAAATAATAATAAAGTGATTGGCAAAAAAACATTTTATTTTAAGAAAGCGTGACATTGCATGATGTCAATGAAATATTTATAACAATTGATATCATGCACCCCACGCTTTTTTAAAATAAAATAATTTTTTTGAAGCCTGTTTTTTTAGCTTCTTAGACTATGTTTTCCTTTATCCTGTTGATCCTGGCGAGGACCGATAACAATATAATAATTTGACAAATTTGTCCTAGTCATCGGCTCTTGATAAGGGAGCAAAATTTCAGTTTAATCTGATGTTCTGAATTGGGTGAAAATCTCGTTCGAAGATTCTCTTACAAATAAACAAACATACAGCTGAAGCTAATATACAAGCGTGTTAAAGAGAGCTGTTAAATATGTGTATACGAGCGGAAATGAAACTGGTCGGTATTAAAGCACAAGACCGTGCGCGCCTTATCATTAAACTTCGTCCTCTGTATTTAGCAGTGGCATTGAGATTCGAAAAGTAGTTGAAAACGTGTATGTGAGTCCGTTACTGGAACTTAAAGTCAGCCCGATGAACTATCTACGGCTGGGCGCTGGTGTAAAAAGAATAAACAGACTGGCCTGCTGCGTCATAAAACATTTCTTTGTTGACCGCCGCGCCGCGTGCCCCAATGAAAAACTGTTTTCAGTGCAGTGCGTAAATACCTATTTAAAACATTTACTACTTAAAGGTAAGATATTATAATTATTTCCTAATTTGCCATGGCGTTCTAGAGGCTATTTGAAGTAGATTATAATAATATAACGCCCGAAAATCCCGAATAGTTTAACCGGTTATTGTCGAAAACGTCGAAACAACATTTGAGTTTAAGAGTCAAGATTTACATGTACAATGTCAACGTATTATTTTAAATATGCATGAACGTTTTGAGAAGCGAATATCAGGAACCATGTGAGAAATAATACGACGTATTAACGAATTAACTAAAACATATCAATCAACAATTTATAGTGTAATTTAAAAAGGAGATATTATAGATTACGGTGCAAAGAGGAAAGGGAAAAATGCGAAATAAAAAAAATTTGATGCATCTACCAGATATGTAGTACGGCATACAATTGATAATATGTATAAAGAAAATATAGTTCCTATTTTACAAATGATTCAAGAAAAGTGAAGCGATTTTCCTGATAATAATTATAGATCTTGGAATTAGATAAATATAGAATGTTTTATTACAATGCAGTTTTAAACATAAAAAAAATTGAGTTTTTTTATTGCCACCGTTTTATTTCAATTTACCATCGTATCCTGTAATTTTTTTGCCTCTTGGATATGTATTTAAAATAAGTAAATAAATAAAAAATAAATAAATGTCGTGCACTAAAAAGTTACATATTATTACAAGACATAGATACCTACATATTAGTGCTCCACAAAAGATGGTCCTAGATCCTTTGGCATTTTTAATCATCAATAATATTTTTTCTGATAGAGAACTGTACTGTTTGTAACATCGAAATATGAGACATACAATTTTTTTAAAGGGTACCCACAATTGCCGCAATGGGAGATCGGGGCAGTATAACTTTCCTTAGCAAGCTGAAATCGTCACCATAAAGGGGCTTTCATTCAACAAATTGTTATGTTTTCAAGAATATACATATTTCAAGAATTATTGTTGACCCCACTTTACCACAAAATGTTCGATGGTATCAGGAATCAAAATGAATGCCAATGATACCGATGTGACACGGCCGAAGAACATGTAAAATGGATCCGTAGTATTTGAACGGGAAATATTCTTATTCTGCATCACATTCACCATCCAATTGTTTTATGATAGGACTAAAGATATATAGTGTTAACAATATTTTGTTATACTACATGATAATGTCATAATGTGATGGGAGATGTATTTAAAATCGTTTGTTTTCCTTAAATTCCTGGAAATCGGTTACACTTAACAACGCTATTAAAAATGCGGTAGCACGTGTGAAGAGATCGATAAAATGAGAGTTTACAATAAACAATAATGATAAACAATATACTCATATGACATCTTAGTATGTAACAATTCTACCACTTTAAACGCACTTGATATATGCAAAATATGATTCATTAGAAATTAGAAGACAACATTTGCTATGTGGCTGGGGTATATTCTATCTACGTCGAGAACTCCTGCTAAACATTTGGCAAATGTAAATCCTGAACGAATGGAGTGAGCCTCGTTAAAAACGTCGTTCCTCGTAGTAAATGGATGACAATGATTATACGTTTTCTAGGATCATATTTCCTTAACAAGTTTATTAACATAGACGGTCATATAAAACTATTAGTTGATATACACAAAATATTGTCATATATTTTTATTGTAATTTTCGATGGTGTACAAAGTTATAACAAGGTGCGTGGAAAAAAATAATACGAAAAGCATAAACAATGCACCATATAAGATAATAGTAGATCTGGCCTGGTTTAATTTATTTATTTGTTTATTCTTCTTTTTCTATCTGTGTTTACTTATGTTACACCTACATTTTTATGAGAGACTGCCCTCCAGTTAACAGAGTTTGAAGCCCTTGAATCATTTATATTATGCACGGAAACGAGTGTACAATAAAGTGTATTAAATAATTAAGTATACACACTATTTAATTAATATCGTAAATGTTTAATATTTTTATTAATTTAGCATATTAATTACTAATTATAAATTTATTACTTTTTTATCGCGTCATTAATTGTTATACCGGCATTTAAAGTGTACTTATATGCATATAGTGTTAGAATGTTTAATTATCAAATATTGTCATATTTATACTGCGATTACTATATATAATCCTTTTGTTTATATATAAGCGAATTCCTCGGAGAGATTTACTTCTAAAAAAAATAAATATTGTTGAATAAATATTTATTATAGGCAAAAACTAACATAGTTAGGTGTTAGCTCAATATACTTAATGTTTGGATAAATTAGTTGGTTTTTATTGCCTAAATACGTCAACAAGCTGTTTGACTCTGTCTATAAATGGAAAAGTGAATACTTTACATCTTAATTTCCATTAAAAGAAAATTCAAATAGTATAGTCCAGTCAATAGGTGAATAAATCTACATTAAATTATACAATTTGGAGGCTAGTCTTATTTGTTAAAGGGGTGTCTTATGAGCATAATTCCATATTTGAAGGGTTCCCTTAGTGTCCGGTGCGTGGCGTCAATATCGTCAAAATCGCGTTTATTTTGATATGTCCAGAACGGTGCATTTTACGCAATGAACTATGTTCTCTTATAAATTAATAACTTTTTTATTCGAAGCATCAATATTTTCCGAGTTATTTCGATAGAAATGCACAGAAATTACCTATTTTTGTCTTTTTTCGGCTTTATTTGCCTAATCGTTCATTTTTATTGAATTTTATCTTTATCAAATTTATAGATCACTTAATTGGCTACAACTTTTGTTTGAAACTGTTGTCTCTACTAAAAATACTTTGGTAGTTATTGCTTAGTTTTTCGATCCATCTCCGCGCAATCAACGCAATATGACGTCATTTAGTGTGTATTCAGTACTGAAAAAAAAGTAACGATGTTTATTTATTAGTCAACTTACCTGCATAAAAGGTAAATTGGTTAAATATTATATTTCTCTGATTTTGGTATTTTCAAGTGCATTCAACGAAATAATAATCTAATTAAGGGTCAACAAAAAGCGTAACAAGCTGTAGCAAAAGATAATGGGTTTGATAATAGATGAAATTCAATAAAAATAAACGGTTAGGGAAATAAAGGCAAAAAAAGACGGAAATGGTTAAATTGTATTTCGAACGACATAACTCGGAAAATATTGTTGCTATCAAAAAGAGGTTCGAATAATAAAGTTAAATCTTTTAATTTACAAGGGAAAAGGTTTCCATGGATTTTTGTGTAAATGTACCGTTCTCGAGAAATCAAATTAAACGCGTTTTTTGCGATAGTGGCGCTACCGATATTCGGGGAACCCCTCAATCCTGGAATTATGCTCGGAATATACCCGTTTAACAAATGATACTAGCCCTTAAATTGTATAATTTAATGTAGATTTCCCTTTTTTGGGATATTTTGACCTTATCATATTCAAATGATGTCCCTATCATTCAAATCATAATATAAATATGAGAATGAAAGAAACCAGTAAGTTGAATAAGTGTGTGTTATAAGCTAACATGTTATGTCAATATTAATAATTTAGAAAATTGTATGGGCATACACATTTTATTGAATTTTAAAAACTAGAAAAAATAATGGAACTGCAGATTCTCAAAATATTCTTCAATAATAACCATATCATAAAGGCATATCAAACGAAAAAGAAATAATTATTGACAATAATGTTGAACTGAACTGAAAATTGTAATATAGTCTAAATTTATATTTTTTTCTTTTTCTTCGTCCTATTCTCCTTCTCTCTATTCTTCACCTTCTAATCTTCTAAATGATTTGTTGGTACTCGGCATGCCATGGTATATCTTTAAACAGTGTATGAAACTATTTTGCATTTATTATACTATTCCCTACGAAATTCTAAGAGTATATTACTACTACTAGTACTAGTCGCTTCTCTAGGAGATGCTATGTGCTTCTCCTATATGTATATAGGAGAAGTTCTCCTATATTTTACAGAGGCAGGTTAACGCCTCGTTCGCCATGATAAGCCTAGAAGCCATATTTTGAAGTTTAGAAGAAGGTGAATATGAAGAATAAGAGAAATAAGCATAAGAAGAAAAGCCACTATATCAGAGCAATCTACCTTTTAACATTTTACTACATATTTATCTTCTGCATATCTACTTGAATTTCGAATATACATCGCATCAAAATTAACGCACCACTTAGACAAACCGAAAAAGTGAATTGAACCGCAAACCGCAGTTTTTGTAATTATAGCCAACTTCTTGAACAAGGGCACTATAGTAACATATCTTAATCGAATTTCAGTTTTGAGCATACACAGAGTGTTGCAATGAAGCAAAGATTTGTTCACGAACTTTGCAACATCCTGTGGAATGCTATGATTAAAACGGTCGATGTGTACTGATGTTAGACTGTAGCCCCATTTTTTCGCACCTATTAGTGCTATTTTGAACCCGTTATTTCTATTATTGAAGAATATACACAACTAAAATGAAAATGCAGTATTATTGTAGTAATTTAAAAGCAAGAACAAAAATCAATAAAACGGACGATGACAATTACTCATACTTGAAATCAGGTGTGTAATCTGGTCTTGGTCAACATTGTTCCATGTTTCTCTCAGAATGTTTTCAACGTCGTCAAGCAGGTAATGATTTTTGAGTTGCCAATCCAAACTGTCCTACAAATGCTCTATAGGATTGATATATATATATATATATATATATATATATATATATATATATATATATATATATATATATATATATATATATATATATATATATATATATATATATATATATACTAACTACTGTCCAGGGATTCAATGCCCACCTCCTGAAGATATTCCTGTACGTAACTATACGAGCCACATGTGGCCTTGCAT
The DNA here is from genome assembly GCA_964058915.1 of Tetropium fuscum. Taxonomy (NCBI): domain Eukaryota; kingdom Metazoa; phylum Arthropoda; class Insecta; order Coleoptera; family Cerambycidae; genus Tetropium; species Tetropium fuscum. Next base: position 510,065 of record CAXKVY010000565.1, on the reverse strand, counting down.
GCATTAATAAGAAATTATTGCCAATATTTGAGACAAAAGGGAGAAATTGTCGGATAAAGTTTTCTCAATATATCATGTACTGGTCAAAGAACCTCTACGTAAAGGAACCAGCTCGGTACGAGCTGTCCTATTATTCCTTCCCAAACTATTACAGAACCTCCATTAAATGACACCCTCTCCCGATTAATGCATTGAGAGGAACGCTCATTTGGCCATCGGACCACCCTTACCCGTCGATCGGAGCTGTATAATCAAAACCTGGACTCATCAGTGAACAAGACACGCTCCCAGTCCTCAATATTCCAATTTACTTGCTCTCTAGCGAATTGTTTTCGCACTCTACGAGGGTTTACCTCTACCATCTGTCATGTGGCTAGAATTCTAAAACTTAAATTCTGTTCTGCAAGACGTCTTCTTACAGTGGATACACTTGTATGGACATGATTAGTGGTACTGAGTTGTACTTGCAGATTTCTACCTGTTACAAATCGTTCTCTCAAAGCACGCTGTCGAATGAAACGAACATGGATCGCTCTGTTCCGCGAGGTCTTCTTTGTCTATACGACGTCTATTGTGATCATTGGTTTCTTCAAAGCGTTGAATAATGCGGGATATTATTGTATGAGAAACTCCAAGCCTCTCAGCTATTGCACGATAGCTTAATCCTTCCCCGACCATTGTTTTGACTTGCACACATTAATCACGTTTCAAATTTTTTGTTGGCTACTCCATTTCGATACTACAGACACTTTAAAATTCATCTACAGCGACAAATTAAACAAAACGTTTGCGAATTTGACGCTTCTTATTTTCGTTTTCCCATAGCCGCCAGTATTTTTATACAATACTGCATTTTAATTAAAAACTGACATGTGGTCGAATATGGCATATACGGAATTTTCTCCTATAATAATAGAGATAACAGGTTAAAAAAGAACGAAAAGGTTCGAAAAAAATGGGGCTATATTCTAACACCAGTATACACTGACCGTTTTAACCACAGCATTCCACAGGGTGTTACAAAGTTCATGCAGAAAACTTTACTTCATTGCAACACCCTGTGTAAGGTCAAAACTTAAATTCGAGTAAGAGTTTCGAAATCTCTTATTCGAATTTAAGTTTTGAGTACCATAGTATACAATTAGTGAAATAACTGGCTCGTTCGTAAAAATTCCCATTAAAAACAGTAATTTCTATAAAAAATTGCAGCTTACCACATAAGGAATCGATTGCTTTGATTCGGTCTCAATAGTAGGTATACTAGGTATTAACTTGAGACATGACGTTACGAATATTTCCTGCAGTCGCTTATCTGTAGCCATGCTAAATTCATTTCACAATTTTAGAAACAGAGATCGACCCTTCAGAAACAAGAGAATTTTGTTATCTAAGAAAATATACTAAGCAAGCAGTAGTAAAACCTGTATAAAATTCTTTAGTGATTCCCTAGACAAATATATTGCTCCACAAAGGAGAACAAACATAAAAACTGTACAATAACATGTAATATCCCGACCAAACATGTTCTTTTTTATGCTTTTGTGTTCGAAGACTGAATGAAAGATAAACACTTCTCAAGATAAGTAATTCGGAGGACTCATGAAACTGACACCGGGGTATTGAATAAAACCGGAGATGTCGATGTTTAACAATGAACCAATGGGCCTTTTAACACAGGAGCCAAATCTTCTTATCATCGATGCTCGATAAGCTATAATGTTAAGGGGCGAGTAGTAAAAAATTAAAAAAATTATATTTATATTCAAACGTCATAACTATTAGTTGTGCCATCATTTTGACAATATATAAGGTCACTTATGACGTTAACAGCAACTTAAAAATAAGAAGTATAGTACCTAAGCATAAAAGTATATAATATTTAATTGAGCAAGCCAAGATAAAGTATTTATTTATAACAAAGTTAATTTTTGTCTGGATGGTGATGGATGCTAATTATTAATTGCTTGTTTAATTGACACTGTTTTTCTAGTCGCCGCAGTTTCAATGTTTCTTTAATTTGTTCTAATTACTAATATGTCCAACGATTACTATTAGATATATGATGAGCATATGACACCGTTTAAAATACATGATCTATTTAATTGTCGAGAAAACTAATTATTACAATGTAAATGAAGGATAGTTTCATCAATTTAAATGTTTACTTCTAGAACGTTATTGCAGAACTATTTTGAATCGATTTTCCGGCAAACGTATGCTGTACCTTAACGTATTATTAAGGACTCGCCATATTCACTGAGACTATTCAAGTATCTATAAATGTAAACGTAAATGTACCTCAAGCGAGGCACTTTTACAGCAAATAGGTATCCACAACGATATGACACGGGTCAACGTTTCTCTAATATTTTGAATCTTTCATAGCTATATAAAAGTTCTTTTGTAGATAACTTTATCCCCTACCCAACATTTTAAATGCTATTTACTGACTTGTGGAAATGTTATGAAAAAATATAAAATAAATAAAAACTTTTAACTAGATTTAACGATTTTATTTTAAATCATCAGTTATACTAAAAACTACAAACTAATTAGGACACAAACCATAACCTTCCAGAGATTCTGACGTTTGGTAATAAATTAAATCTTAGGACGCATTTGAAATATGCTTTTTATGCGCCCCGCATTTTTATTTATCACCAAACGTCAGAATCTCAAGAAGGTCCAGATTTGTGTCCTTGTAGGACACAAATGTATTATTTTGTAGTTTTTAGTACAAGTAATGGATTAAAATAAAACTGTTTATGTTAAAAGTTTTTACCTATTTTTATTTTCTAGTTTACAGTTTTCTTAGTTCGAGTGTCCACCTCCTCTGCCTCAATCATCAAACCCTCATCACCAAGTATAATGTATGGGACTCGTTAAAAGCAACCAAATGAGTCCATCAACCTTAAACAACCACAAATACCAAGTTTGAGACAAATCGGTTCGTAAATTCGGGTCCGCCATGCTTCGCCATTTCGATTTATTAAGTTTGAGTCAAAAATTGTATTCAGTGACCTTAAACACCGCAAAGTTTAAGTTTGAGACAAATCGGTTTATAAATAGGAAGTCCGCCATTTTGGATTCGCCATTTCGATTTGTTTTTGTAAAAAAGGTACTAAATTGTACACCTACCAAATTTCAAATATATAGGTGATCGGGAAGTAAAGGGTCCGCCAATAAGCGCGCTCGATCTTTAAAATGAAATAAAGCAAGTTGTGTGAGAGGTATAAATGAAATTTATTTTTTGTTTGAAAGAGTATTCGAAGGCATTATGTATGGAAAATAATATCGGTCAAATGTCCACCTCGGCTTCGCTGGGTGGCGCGCATACGAGAAGTCCAATTTTCAATGACTCTGGCGCACAAATCGGGCTGTATTTCATCGATGGCGTGGCGTATGTTGACTTTGAGGGCATCAGTGTTTTGTGGTTGGTTTGCGTAGATCTGTGATTTAAGAAAACCCCACAAGAAATAGTCTAGTGGGGTTAAATCGCACGATCTCGGTGGCCAGTTGATGTCGCCTCCGCGCGAGATAACCATTCCTCCGAAGCGCTCGTGCAGAAGATCCATTGTGGCGCGCGCTGTGTGGCTCGTAGCGCCGTCCTGCTGAATCCACATATCCTCGACATCCATATTGTCGATTTCATGCCAGAAAAAGTTCGTTATCATGGATCTGTATCGTTCGCCGTTTACCGTGATGGACACACCATCGTCGTTCTCGAAGAAATACGGCCCGATTATGCCTCCGGCCCAAAATCCACACCAAACAGTTACCTTTGCTGGGTGCATTGCGACCTGGTGGACCTCCTGTGGATTGTTCTCGGCCCAATAACGGCAATTCTGCTTGTTGACATTCCCATTTAACCAAAAATGTGCCTCATCGCTGAAGATGATTTTGCGACCAAAATCGGGGTCGACTTCCAACTGCTCTAAAGCCCAATCAGCGAAGATACGGCGCTGTCTATGGTCGTTTATTTTGAGCTCTTGTGTCAGCTGGATCTTGTACGGATGCATGCCCAAATCCAGATGCAAGATTCGGCGAAGTGATGTTTCCGAAAGGCGGAGTTCCTGTGCGCGACGTGAAATTGACTGTCGCGGATTTTCACGCACACTATCGCGCACAGCGGCGACATTCTGGGCAGATCGGACGTTTCGACGACGCGTCGGTGTTGGCTGATTGTTCACCGAACCGGTTGCCTCGAATTTGTTAATCAAACGACGGATAGTCGACTCAGCAGGACGATCAATTGCACCGTAAAATTGGCGGAGCGCGCGGAACGTTGCTCGAACCGATGAATGATTTTCGTAATAAGTTTTAACGATTTGCACATGTTGCTCGCGGCTGAATTGGTTCATGGTGATTTGTGAAGATACACTGAATAATAACAACTACGTTTGCCAACTCTACCACAAACAACATGGCCGCCATGAGCTGTCAAAGATCGAGCGTCCCTATTGGCGGACCCTTTAGTTGAGAAGCTACTTATTTTTAAAAAATATTTATTTTTCAAATAGGTACACAGTTACAAGCCTTTTGTAATCATCGGATTAGAAAATGGTACGAAATTTCCCGAGAGCACAACATATATACATATGAGTAAACCGCTGCTAACTTCTATCCGTCATTAATTTACCTTGATTTACGCTATATTACTTATTCAACTCAGATTATTCGGAAAATCTTTCGTCCTAAAATCCATCCAAAGTTAATTCATTAATGTATAGAGTTACCACTGCACTGTACGCATTCTTTTATGCTATTTAATACTATTCATGTAAAGGTAGGTACTCGTATTCCAACCACAAAAGGACTTCTACCTCATTGAATATCCCATCATTGTTTTTACTTATAATTACTTTAAACATTACATTGTTTACGGCTTTGTCATAGCGGAATTTACCTTCTTAAACACATTCTTGAAATATCATTTCTCTTATAATATTATTTCAAATGCACCTGCAACATAATATAATATAAATTTAAATACAGTATTTTTGTGCTTTCATCAGAAACGTGCAATAAATTAATCTTTAGGTTTATTAAACTACCAAAAAATTGCTATTTGTTATATTTATTTGAACATTTTAACAATTCAGATTACTTTCTTCAGGGTAACTGTCGGGAATATTAATGAAAGGTAAAGCATAAATCATAAGAATAGTGTTAACTTGCAAAGTACGCTTTTTGCTAAGCTACAATTAGGGTAAGTCCGGGGAAGATGCCCCACCGGGGAAGATGACTCTGAAATAATTTTATTATTGACCAATAGATTTCGCTGCGTGTCTCAAAGATCGTTGTTAGTGCAGATCCGACTATGTGTGGTCGTGTTTCGGTGTAATCAAAAATTTGTTAAGGTAAGTTATTTGCAAAAGTTTATTTTAATAACTTCGTAAAATTTATCACTGTGTTCTCCTTGAACACGTACATCAGCTTAGCGTACATTTATGGCTGTTTTCGGTTTATAGTGCATTCATACATATTGTAGGTTAGTGTTAATGCAAACTTCTCAAACTTTGGCGCTAAATTTGAATTTGATATTTAGGTGGGGCATCTATACCTTTTACAATAACCTCTTTTTTTAAATTTATAGTATGCCGACTAATTACATGCGTACATCGGACAGAGGAAAGTGGACAGAGCAACAACTATCCAATGCGGGGCATGCTGTTACTAGTAACTTAATGGGAATTAACGAAGCCTCTCGTACCTTTAATATTCCATCCAGAACACTACGCAGGAGAATTTAGAATGGAGTAACGCAAAAAATTGGTATGGGTCGTGCACCACTTCTTGACATCAAAAATGAAAGAAAACTCGCTGCTCACTTGAAGAAATTGCAATGTCGAGGATTTTCTGCCACAAGAGAGGATGTGAGAGTGCTTGCGTACAATTTTGTTAGCAGATTAAACATAAAGCATAATTTTGCTAATGGCAAAGCTGGATACGACTGGCTAAACTCATTCTTAAGACGTAATGCCGATCTATGCGTGAGAAAATCGGAAGGAGTATCTACTGCTCGAGCCAGAGGACTGAACAAGTAGGTACCAGAAGCAATTGTGATTATCCAATTCATGCATTTCCTATTCGCACTGCATCAGCCATATGCATCCATCCATTTCTTAATTTACCCCGAGATTTACCCATTTACCTACTAATTTATTGCGTTCATTTCAGGCAAGTGGTGGAGAAGTATTTTCAGCTTCTGCAAACTGTAATGGAGGAGAACCAGCTGTTTGATAAACCTGGACATCTATTTAATATGGATGAAACTGGGTTGCAACTGAACAATAAAGCTGGGTTTGTTATAGCAGAAAAGGGAAGTAAAAGTGTGGTTTCGGTGACTTCAGGAGAAAAGGGCGAAACTATAACTGTCGTAGCATGTTGCAATGCTGAGGGAACGTTTTTGCCTCCAGCCTGCATCTTCAAGGGGAAAAATAAAAAGGTAGAATACGAAGAAGGAATGCCTCCTGGAGCCCTCGTATACATGTCAGAAAAATCTGCCTACATAAACGCTACCATATTCTTAGAATGGTTGAAAAATCATTTCGTTCCTAGAAAACCACAGGGAAAAGTTCTCCTCATAGTAGATGGGCATACATCACATTGTAATGTCGATACCCTGGAATATGCAGAAAGCAAGGACGTTATTATTATGAGTTTGCCGAGTCACACGACCCACTATTTGCAGCCACTTGACCGTGCGGTTTTTAAATCTCTCAAAGCAGCTTATTACAATACTTGCCAGACTTGGATGAAAACACACCCCTCGCGCCAAATTAAACGTTTGCAATTCGGAAAGCTCCTTAATGAATCATGGACTAAAGCAGCTACACTAAAGAATGCAATATCTTCATTTAAATCCACAGGAATTTACCCCTACGATGCAGGTGTTGTGCCTGATTACGCTTTTTTGCTTCCTGAAGAGACTGCTAACGATGTTCCAAATCCAACATCTGTTGTATCACTAACAGACGTTCCAGTTTCCACGATTGAAAATCCATTACCTGGTCCATCCTGGGAATTCGATAAGCCACGGGAGCAGTGACCTCAAGAAGACCTCGAAAAGAGTAATCCTGAGATGAATGAAATTTCCCCTGGTAAAATTTTAGATGCAATTAATCCTGTTCCTGTTTTCTTACTTCCTCCACATTAACAGACGTTAATGTGGAGGAAGTAAGAAAACGTTCACGCCAAATTGCTGCAGTAATGACAAGCCCAGAATTTTTAAATGAGAAAAGAAGTAAGACCCAGAAGAAAAATGAGAAAAAGCCAAAGCAAAAACCAAACAATCGAGATAACAAGACACAGCACAAGAAAAGAAAATTAGAACAAGTAGATTCGGATACAGACACAGATGCAAGTGTGCACTATGAAGAACACGATATGAATATAAGTGAAGAAGACGACTCCGAATGTGTGGGAATTTGCGGTGAGAAATATGAAAACACGAAAAAAAGTGATGAGTGGGTTCAGTGTTTGCACTGCAAGAGATGGTCACACGAAACTTGCTCGAAGTTCGAAAATCTTTGCCATTTATGCGGAAAAATATTTACAAAGAAGAAAAAATAGAAGTTATTATAGGCTTATTTTTATATTTATTAGCTAAAAATTTATTTACTTTACTATACTTAGTAGTACTTAGGTGTTAAATGGTATTTTTTTGTAGGGGCATCTTTCCCTTTACTGGTGGGGCATCTTTGCCTGACAGTCCGAGGAAGATGGCCAATGCACTGTTTTTAATTTTTTATCATAAACCAACGTTTTTGTTTCTTATTATATAAATTTTTATGTTTAAATGAAAGAATACACACCGAGTTATCATAAAACGCACATTTTTAGTCTTCCTTTACATTTTCTTCAGAAATTTTGTATTTTTTAAAAAGGCGGGGCATCTTCCCCGGTCTTACCCTAATCTAAATCTTATTTGTTTAAATAAATATATACGTTTTTAATATATGTAATTACTAATGCTGCGGCAGCATTGTTCTTATTATATTAGACAGAATCGTTCTGATTATATTGCCTATACAATGGTATAACAAGTAACTTTGGCTTTGCTTTCCGTATCTATGGAACTATATAAGTAAATCATATCCGGTTATTTTTTGTTATTCGCTATTGGCAATTATTTTTAATCAATAACAGTTTACCATATTATGAGAATTTCTTAATTACATAATATCCCTCTACTATAATATCATAGCATATTATTATACTTATCTTATATACACAATTTAAATTAAAAATATTTTGATATATTTTATATTTGCCTTAATAAAATATATAATTTATGAACTTTCTCTGATTGGCTATCAATTATAATCTCGAAGTTTAATATTTTTATTATCTGTATTTCTCGAAAAAAATGTAACTCTCGCCTGCGCCTCGAGTGTCATTTTTGTTCGTGAATTAAAGGCTTGTTAATCTCCTTATATAATTAATAACTACGCCTAATAAATTTACATAAATGTCATGATTATTGAATAAATTCTAATAATTACATTCCATAACTCATTTAGTTAACTACCCGGGGTTTGAAATATCTTAAATATTTCTGATCATGCAATTACTGTTACTATTTCCCTAGTGAAATATTCCATGTATTTGTCAAGATTTAAGTGACTGTCAATAGTGTCTATGACGCACTATTTTTGTCATTTGTGTAACCTTTGTGTAACTTAGTCAAGTGGCAGATGAGAGCGATTCTCATTTTAATTACTTATTTTAGGAAATACGACTGTACTACGACATTTTTATATTGCTTTCCTTTTTGCATTACATTAAAGATTTTCTGTTCAGTTTCAGTTTCGAGTTTTATTTTTTTTTAATATTTGTACTTATATGCTATTGTTTCCGCGACCTAGTCGACTAATATTTATAAATAATGCCACATATTGAGTTTGTATGTAACAAGATTTAATGTACAAAAATGTTTCTAGTTCCCGTTTACTTCGTCCCAATGGCATTTTCATGTATTTACCAATTTTAAATGGAAATGGAATATACAGGATAGAGCTTAGTCGTAGGGTCGTTGTGCGGTGGTGATGCCGTGAAAGCTCTGCATCTCTTTATGAATAACTTATGTAGGAATTGACATCTGTCTAATACTCCGTTAATCTACAATTTTACTTGCGCGACAGACTCTTTTAGTGTTATTAACGTATCGTGTCTTTTCGTTGGTTTATCAAGCGGGTTTTTACGATAGGTATAAATCTTGTTGTTCAAATATAAGGGTTGGACGTTATGCTATTACGAAAAGGAAATTGTATGCTCCCATCCGATGTTGCCTAATAATTGATCACTTTTGCAAACCTGTAGTCTAAATATATTTTATGTTGTACCCAATATTAAGAGATTAAGTTTTGAGTTTTTATCTATTCCAATGAAATCATGTTTATACTTATTACAAATCGAATATAGAGAAAACATTTTTTTCATATAACATCTAATAATGCCACAATTTAGATGATAATTTCCTTGAAGCAAAATCTGATACATTATAAGTGTCGTCGGTTTGTTGATATTACACTAATTTTTGTAACATTCACAATACAAATACAAATGTACCAATTAGATAAAATATAATTTCTGATTTAACTGCTCAATCTTAGGTAGTTCTAATAAATATACAACGTGCAACGACCAGTACCACATGTAATTCTCAAATTTCTCAATATTCAATTAAAATATAAAATTCCACAATACTATATAAAAGTTGTATATATTATATATGAATGTCATAAAATTGTGCATAGAATAATGTAGTTGGTATAGGCCATTTTTAAATTTTTCCTCTACTCTAATATGGCAGTTCCGTAAATATTTATTTTTATAGCTAAACACGGCAACGTTGCTCTATTGCAGATTGAACGCGAATATGGCAAGCATTATATCTATTTTTATCTTATTGGAATGCTGTGCTGTCTATCTTTCATTTGCAAACCCGGGTAAACCCTCTGCCTTTATTTACCTTTGCATTGGCGGGTTGGCGGGATTTTCGCGCGTATTCTGTAATCGGTAACGGTCATTCGCGATAGAGCAGTGCGTTCGTGGAGATATATCGCGTATATATAGTGCTGTTTTACTGTGATTGTGATATAATATCACTGAACGATGGAAAATATTCCAAAACGTAGGCACTATCGAACGATAGCTGAGAAAAAAAATATTTCACGAGAATTTTCGGATGTTCGAATTATAGAGAAGCTCGGATTATAGAGAAGCATCAAAGTCAGGCATATACATACTTTTAAGAGAAGCAACAGTCTATCTCGTCCAACTACCCCAGATTAAGTACAAAAGGATTTTTATAGGTGATCTGGAAGCCGATATACTGAAGATTTTGAATGCCAAATCAGTTTTGACTGCGATCGTGTGGTATAGTTTGTAATATCGAAATATGAGACGTAAAAACCTGAGCAAAAACCCTCTATATCGTTAAAAGGAGCCGCCGATCCCTAGAAACAAGCCACGCTCTTACCCATGACCGTATTTAGTTTTCATGTAACATCTTATATTTATTATATTACACTTGGCCTGTGATTCATTAGGTATGTGCTCAGTTTAGCCAATAATAATTTTTTGTACAAATTATTATTGCCCAGCAAGGACCACGTGGACCACGGACCAAGGACCACGAGGAGGTATTTCCCTTCCTTGCTAGGAAGGGAAATACCTCCTCGAAGTGTTAAGTTTATAAGCATACTACACATAAGTGCAAAAAATTAAATTCAAACGTATTCTTCAATTAAGTAAAATAAATAGCATTAATTTATATACTTGGCTTATAAATATGTGGATCCATGGGATCATAAAAAAATAAAAATAAATAATATTTATTTTAAGTAACAAATAATAAATAATATAAAAATAACAAATATATATATAATTATTTATAATGAATTCGAATAAGTAACAACTTAAAAAAGTAATAATAAAGTTTAAAGTAATAAAAAAAAGACAGGTGTTCACTGTATACAATGTAGGTATGAAAATATAAACAAATATAAATATAAAAATTTTATAACTGCAGTCACTTTTGCATCAAACTTGGGAAACTTATTGTATCGTCGAACTCATTGTTTTAGTTGACTCCATACTAATTCAATTGGATTAAAGATGCAAAAATACGGAGGTAATCTTAGAAAGTATGCCCATGAGCTTTTTTGTGAAATTCTAAATTGTGTGACATTAAAAATTCTTGAATGTCTTTTTTCTTCGAGCTTGTATTCGTAATCATCTCTACATTCGGTAGTAAATTATTCTTAAACCACTGCTCAAAAATGTCAGAATTCATATTTTTGTGGTAGTCAACACTTGAATCCTCCAATTTTATTCCACTGAGATTTAGGCAATTAGGATTCATTATTAGTACCACAATCTAGAATTAATAATCGTTTTCCTCTATTTGGAGGCATATCTCCTTTGCATCTGTCAGAGGCTTCTTTTGACTATATCATGTGTGTCGTACCAAGTAGTTTCCTTATCCGTATCCAAATCCTATTTTTCTAAGCCATCGCCATAACGTTTGTTTGCTAACTTGCAGTGTAATGTGTTAATTTCCTTTGATTTTCCTGCGTCAAATCGTACTTTTCTTTCAGTAACTTCTTTTTTAAATATTCTGTAGAGACCCGATTTCGGTACTTCTGTCAAATATGACGTCTTTTCTCCAGCCCCAGTCTCTCATTCACTGGCAACTATATTTTTGTATACGTTTAATGCAATTTGCTGTGCCTGTATTCCTAATTTTTTCCTACTTTTTTTAACTGGCGTTGAATTTAAATCCTCCTAATTTTGACTGGTGCTAGGCTGAGGATATTCCCACGGTATAAACATTTTACTATATTTAAAGAACACTTATGAAACACAGTTTAATTAAATGCACTGTAACACACCAAACTCAAAAAATTCAAAAAACACTATTTCCAAATAGACGCAAATTAATCACAATATCCGCTAAATAATCACAATGTCAGCCACAATACCTTATACCTTTAAAATATATAAATAAATACCTGTACCGGAAATACCAAATTTATGCACTATAATTATTCACAATATCCCCCAATTAATCACAATTTCCGCTAAAATATACCTAATCACTTTCAAATATTAAATGCCTATACCAAAAATACCAAGTTTATTTACCCAATATGCCTATAATACGTCGCCTCATACCTATTATACGCGATGAGATTTCTATACTGTATCCAACAAGAGAATGGACTTGCACTCGAGCGAAAATTCGTCTGTTTTGGTCAGATCTCCGCCCCTTAGAACATTAGTTCAACGCCCTCAACGTCTTAATTGGCTCAGCAGGTAGCCAGGGCCGGCGCCTGGGTCCGATACCTACCTGATACCTAATTATATAATGTACCTACTGCTGCCTACCTATTCACAGTTTGTTGTGTACGAATTTATTTCATCGAATGACGGTCCTGCGTAGCTCGTTACAGAGCCCCTCCTCTTTAGTCGCCGATGCGCAAAGCAAGTCCATTCTCTCGTTGGATAGAGTATAGAATTCTAGAATATCGCTACCGAAATAAAATACTTCCCTGGAGAGCCATAACCTAGGATAATATGCGTCTGATTGTACCCAGGTAGTGAAGTATATCCGTGGTATTTGTCGTTTACATGCTTTTATAATGGAACGTACCTCGATAATGGATGTTTGACAAGTCTCTCTTCACACGTGCAACCGCATTTTTAACAGCGTTGTCAAGTATAACCGATTTCCAGGAATTTAAGGAAAAACAAATGATTTTATATACATCGCTCATCACATTAGGACATCATCATGTAGTATAACAAAATATTGATCACACTATATACCTCTCGTCATATCATAAAACAATTGGACGGTGAATGTGTTGCAGAATAAGAATGATTCCCATTCAAATATTACGGATCCATTTTACACGTTCGTCGGCCGTGTCACATTGGCATTCATTTGGATGCCTAATACCATCAAACGTTTTGTGGTAAAGTGGGGTCAACAATAATTCTTGGAATAGGAGGATCTTAGTTATTAGTATTCTATCAAAACATACCAACTTGTTGAATGAAAGCGCATTTAGCTTGCTGTAAGAAAAGTTATACTGCCTATCTCGGAACGTTATAGTTAATGGGCTCTGGAGAACCTGTTTTTTTGCGGCATTTTCGATATAACTCGAAAAGTACGAAAAATATCGCAAATTATTATAGAGGCATTTTGATAGATTTTTTAAATATCTACAGCTCTCATTTTTCTCATTTAACCTTTCTCGATAGGAGCTATAGTTTTTCATTTATTTACAAAAAACCGTCTTTTTGCAACTCTTTTGCAATTTTTTAAGTTCGCCATTCAGGCACGAGTTGTAAGAAATGGAAACCCATATATTTTTTTAGACTACTAAATTGGTTAAATAGTCCCTTTTTACAAAGTATTAATATATGATTAAAATTTTTTTATTTATATCATGTTTCCTGTAATTTAGGCTCTAGTCTCGTGTCTGTTGAGTAAAATAAATAAGTACATAACATTCTAAATTAATATTTATGTACTGGATAGGGCTAGAACCTTTGATGTAACTATAACACTCGGAGTAGTTTCCACAAACACCAAAACACTTTCACTTCGCCCGACGTGCGTTTCGCCAACCAAGTTGGCATCATCCGGAAACGATTAAAACTAATCTTAAACAACTTTATATAGTTGAAAAACTAATTAGGAAGCATACATTTAAGGACACACTTCGTAATTCTTAGACCTTTCAAAAGGATATAGAGACTCCAAAATATGTATCCATCCCTTACGAACCCCGGCTTACTCGTGGTTTGAGTAAGGTCTTCCAAAACGTGGGTATAACAGCGATTCATTCAACGAGTAATAAATTACAACAACTTTTAGACAATCCAAAGGATAAAATTGTTCCAAATGAAAGGTCTGGGATTTACGAAATTAGTTATAATGATTGTGATCGAAAATATGTTGGACAAACGAGACGATCAATTAACACCAGATTTAAAGAACATATGGCTCATCTAAAATATGGAAGAACAGATAAGTCTAGTGTTGCACAATATGCTTTTGACAACAATCATAGAATAGATATTAGTAATTTAAGATTAGTCAGAAATGTGACCAATAATAGACAATTGGATGCATTTGAGAGCATAGAAATTGTAAAATGTAAAAGTAGTATGAATAGCGACAAGGGACCTATACCGTATAGCCCGCTTTACGCGTTGCTTAGCAACTAATCATTGAAGCGTGACAAATGATGTCACCATAAATAGTATAAATAGGGTAGATTTTTAGTTTAAGATTAGTTTTAATCGTCTCCGGATGTTGCCAACTTGGTAGGCGAAACGCGCGTCGAGCGAAGTGAAAGTGTTTTGGTGTTTGTGGAAACTACTCCGAGTGTTAATATTTATGTAATTAAACCAAATAAATTTTACATTTAAATTAACTAAATCATCATGCCAATAATATTATTGAGATGAAATCCTAACCACATTGATATTGTAGTTAAAAGTTTAGAATTTATATATTTCTCAAATTCCTCCAATAAATACTTTTTAGTAGCTAGTTTTTTTCCAACCACAAACACACTCGTTAAATTAAATTTGTTGAAGTTACAACTAGTTATATATTTCGACACAAATGCGCTCGACGAAACATTTGTATTTGATTTTACTAACAAGCTACATGTCGCCAAACAAGGTATAATTATATGGACACAAAGTGTTTTAATTATTTAGTTTCGGTGAAGTACTGGCGATGCATTCGAAAGGGTCTTTTTGTGAAGGAAAAGTTCCGACTCGAATTGGATACCGGTCGTGTCAATATTGTTATTGTTACAAATTTAATCCATTGTTGAAAATTTAATACAATGGCAGCGTGATAGTGCTCGATATAACGGAGGATTTACGGGATCACGATCACGGGATTCACACAGGTAGATTGGATATAGCATTTATCGCTTTTCTCTATTTAAGCTTTAATTAACAGATTGACATGCTGCTGACAGGGTTAAACGGAGGGTTAAACTTTTTATTCACTTGTTTTAGAAGCATGTATATTATTTGTAATATTATTTCAGCCTAGAGTCGTGTCATGCATTGTTAAATTTTTTGACGTTTTATAGATATTTCGCGAACATCCACGCTTTTCTGTGCACAGAGAAAAACACTTCATTATAAATAAATGGTGGCCCATAATGTAGTGACATATTTTGAAGTCTAATAAGTATATCTCTGAATAACGTATCGTTAAGTTTTTGGTGTTGTTCCATTTTTTTTGCAAAAGATACAGGGCGTATCTATCAGAGTATAACAATTCAAGTCAAAAAATAACTATGTCAAGTTACATTCTGTAGACTACGATTTTTATAAGTAAAACGTAACTATAGAGATTTATAATAAATTGTTATAATTATCAAATAGACAGTAACGTACTGCGTACGTAGAATGAATCACCCCGCTTTTATTGTTGAAGATTTCTTTAAAAATAATGAGTGTATTGTCGTTCCTCAACGTCTGTTGTTTCGCAGAAGATTTAATTTGATTCCTCCGTGTAGAAACACAATTTTGAAAGGGTGTTATTTTATCGGTCACCAGTTTAATGTGCTTTTGATTGTCAAATAAATTTGTTCTCAGAATGGTAGATCTGTCACCAACTTATTAACACCAAACTATTCTAAAACGATTATCTATCAGTTTATGTAATCAAATAAGTAGGTTTGTTCTCAAAATGATAGATTTGTCTTCACCTTATTAACACCAAACTATTCCAAAACGATTATCTATAAATTTCTATACAATCACCCGAAAATATAATTAGTCATCAAATAAGTAGATTAGTTCAAAGAATTATAGATCTATCATCAACTTGTTATATAAATACACTAATTACACTAGAGGAGAGCCCCTGGGTGCAACAAATAATTTTAGTTCGAGTGCGGCTTGAGATGTTTCTTGTGAAACAACTGGTAACGTAACAATCTAAAAAATATTCTTGGGAAAGCAAATGGCAGATACTCAAATAAAAAATTTTTGTCTTTAAGTCGCGCCCCCCAACCTTTTGACATGGTTCGTGCACACGGGGTCAAAGGAGGGAGGTGGAGGGGGAACGATCAATTAAAATTATGGGAAAATCGTTTATCGTTTATTAAATCGAAAATCATTTAAAGCTGAGCGAAATCGGATAACTAATTCGCGAAATATTTCGAATCGAATTTGCGAAAATAAGAACAATAAAATTGATTTATCATAGAGGGCGAATGGAGTTGGAGGCTCAATTTGTTTTGTCGAAGAGCTATTATGAAGGAATTAGGAAGCCGCAGGCGAGGGGTGGTGGAATAACTAGGAGAGGGGGAAAATCAAAATTTTTAAAATGTCCATAACTTCTCTGAATATTGACCGATCTTAAAATATCAAACAGCTTTTTCTTCCTTTCTTCATACAATGTAGGACGGCATTAGCGAGTATTTTTTTCTGTTGCAAACAAACGCCGAGGGCGTAAAGGGGTTGGGGATTTTTTTTTCCACCTTTAATTACAGCACAACTAGATCAAAATCGGATGATTAGGAGGGGAACTAGGGGTCTTCAAAGTTTTTACTATGCAGCAGAAGAATGGAGAGGGTGCTCTGGTCGGGCTCAAAATCAAGGAGAAACATTTTAACAGAGAGTTTTAACCGATCTAAAAAATCAAACAGCGTTATGAGCTCTGTTTGTCTTTAATATACTTCAAAAAAGGAGGAGGTTTTAAATTCTATTCGTGTATTTTTTTATCTATGTTTATCCATCACTCTGGAGCGGCTTAAGCAAATTGGATGATATTTGCTGGATACTATATGGTATCATCGAGGGGTGGTCCCATTGAAATTTTAACCATTTGGTACTTCCGGTTATAACGGAAGTCGATGGCAACTTTGCTTATATAATATTGAATTTTCAAAAAGTTTATTGAAAGGTAAACCAAAAATATTTAACGTACCCTATACCAAAAGCACAACCATTTCTGAGATATCTGACATTTTATAATTTAACATATGCATGAGTTTGTAAGAATATTTATAAGTTTTTTCAATACGAGTTCACACTTGTTTTTTGACATCTAGAAAAAGCAGGATCTTAAGTACCTTCTTCCACAATTAAAATAATTCAAAAAATAAAATACAGTGTTTCATTTCTTCCGTTACATTTGGTCTACCGCAGACCGCCATAACTTTTTTAGTTTAAACGGAATCTTTTATATTTCTGACGCCAAATTACGTACAATTCAATTCCCTTTTGTTTGTTACCAGGATACTATTGGTTGAAGTTTTAACTTATGAGACATTTGAAATGTTGCTAGATTTTTTAAAATTTCCAGTAATCCCTATATATCGTCGGCTGTGGCGGATGTAAAAAAAAATCAAGTCAGTCTAACTCTTTGGTTTACCACCACGCCAACTACCCCCGTCCATAAATGTCACGTGCTGCTGATGCCTTATTGTGTGTGGTGTTGTAATATCAGAATTTTTGGCAATTTATTTGATGCTACTTACTTGATGCTATGAATCTAGATTTGGGTAATGGACACCACTTCATCTATTTATGTTTCAAATACCTACATATTTGTGTAATTCTTACCTTTTAGGCCACTTGTTTTATAATTTGTGAATTGTTGTCGTTGTTTTTTATATTTTGTCTGTGACATGTTTATTTATAGCCTTTTTAAAGCAATATATTTGTATATTTTATGACTTGCCAAAATGTTTTTGTAAAAATTCAAATCAAATGAAATGTTAAAAAAATGTAATATATGCATAATGAAAAATAATGATATAATGTTGGTGAATGACCATAGTTACCATATCGGATATGCAGGTGTAATTTAATGCAGGAAGGAGCATTACCTCTCTGAGTAGTTGTTACTTGTAAATCCATTCAGTATGCAGTTAGCCTTTACGGCTAGGGCCGCTGCTCTAGGACGCTGCCGATCACAAGACATTACTATAAAGTCTGATGAGTAGTAACATAGGTAGTAGCAATTGGTGACTCGAGGGATCTGGTATCTCTCGCCTACACTCAAATACAATTGTGATATAACTGGTCCTCCTTAGCAGGCCTTCTGCCATGTAGACGTGTTCAAATAGACAAAAGTAATTGTGATGAAACTGGTCCCCCTGGGCAGACCTTATTCTATGTAAGTACACATATGTTTAAGAATACGTGTCAAAAAAAATAAATAGGGAAAAATTGCAAAAAGTGTGATAAAGTTCTAAACCATTTTACTAGGTGACAGATCTATTATTTTGACAACATAGTTATTAAACCGCACAGAAAACATATTAATTGGACATAAGTTGATTATTCGTTAATTTTGGATAAAAAAATATATAAATTTGTATACATATATTTGGAGACATTTATGATAATCTCTAAATAAATAAAAATTTGTAATATATAATATAATATATAAATAAAAATTTATAATCCATAAATAAAAAATAATTTCTGGGTTTGAGTTTCATAATCAGAAGATTTCGATGACAAATATTTATCATGATGACAAAAATATACCCATTTTAAAATGGGTTGCTCAATTTAGAACCACAACATCAGCTCCGAAAATGAAACCCGCAGGTAGGCCAATTTCAATTAGAATTCCTGCAAATATTGAAACACTTCGATTTGCATTCTTCCGAAGCCCAAACCGATCTGCAAACAGACGACCTCAAACATTAGCACTCTTAAGAACTATCCTGCAAAATATATTTCATAAAGATTCACCCTTAAAACCATATAAAGTTCAAGTTGCGCAGGAGCTAAAAACAATGATTTTTCAGAAATAATTTTTCTAACAATTTTTTGAGCCTTTAGAAAACAGTTCTGATTTTCAGGGTCTGGTAATCTCCAGTGGCCCCCGAGGCCCTGTGAGTTAATTTCTTGTTATGGGGCTATTTAAAATCCAGGGTTTACATCAATAATCCACAAAATATCGACGATTTAAAAAAATATATTTGAACAGAAATCCGGAATATTGCTCCAGTAATGTTGCATAATGCTATGCGAAATATGGTGTTCAGAGTAGAAGAATGTTCAAGAAGAGGTCATCATCTTTTAGAAACAATTTTTGAAAATTAGGCTAGCTAATATTATTAAGAGAGTTATTATTTTAAGTATTACTATGCTAGTTTCCCTTGTTATTAAATTTATTGAATTCCATATTTTGATTAAAATCGTTTTATAGTTTGGTACACCCTGTATTTTTTGCAGAATTTTTTTTTGAGTTTTCTATCGAACACCAAAAATTGTGTTACATCCATTTCCATTCATTCCATCTTGAGAAATATGACATCAACGTAAATATTAAATTAATCAGTATTCATTTAAGGGTGAAAATATTACCTTACAAGTCATAAGTAATTCTTTAACTACATATTCCAAATAAAAAATATATAGTAGAAATAATAAGATATGTTCCACTATCATAAAATTATCAACATTATAATTTACATATATGTATACAAATCAAGCTTCTAGATTTCTACAATCATATTTAGGTTCCTAATCCATCTTAAACTCTCCGACCGTCTATGACTAATTCAAGTTTCTCATACAAAGGAAACGACAAATATTTTTTACTCTTACATATAGGTTGCAGTCATTAAAAAAATGGTCAACTCATCCTTTACGGGAACACATTTCGACCAATAATGACGGGATGACTTACCAACCAAAAATAATGGATTTGTCGCATTTATCACTGGTAATGGAAAGGCTTCCTGAATTTCAGCTGCATCATTGGTAATCGCTGGAATATGTGGAAGTATCTTGACGACCCATTATCGTGATAAATTATGCCTTCTAATGAAGCGAACGACTGATAGGATAGGATAGGCAGTTGCCTATTGAAATATAAAAACTACCCTCGGCCTAGCCCTCATCAGAAAATAATTACTACCTACTTAACTGATATCTAAAAAAATGAGCCGCTTCACATTATTTAGATTTCAATTTAAAAACTAGAGGCATTTACATATATTCTATAATTTCAACTATTCGATATTTAAATATTGGTATTTAAACTCTTAGACAAATATAGCGCAGCACTAATTTGACGCAAAGGACCCCGCACGAAATACATGGAAAAATTAATCTCGGTTAAATTTTTGTGAGCCGAGGGGTTCACAAGCAATCACTTTTTTAATGCTGAAAAAAGTTTCAAATGCAACTTGGATATGAAAATCCCGGGGTCAAAAGTTACAAGCCAAAATAAAGTTCTCGGGTTTTAGGTCAATTTGTTCTTTGAAAAATAAAAAAAAACACATTGCTGCGCACATTAATGTAGCATGATTTCTGGGCAAAAATAAAACATTTTTATTCTTGGCTATTTTCCCGTAAAATGCTGCCATCGCGAGAAAACCACTAATCAATGTCCAAAAAATCGATTTTTGTTCGTATTAATCTTGCAATAGCAGCATTTACCGGGAAGATATCCAAGAATAAAATTATCACTTGGTGTGCGTAGGTCTGAGACTTTTTTATATATTTTCTAAGAAAAAATTGACCTAAAACCGTAAAACCCGGGAAGCGGGGGTTGTCGCATGTTGGGCGTGTTTTTTTGGACTTCCAAAGAACCAAAGAGGAAAAGTTGGGGAAACCCTCTAAAGATGGGGAATAATTGTTTTTATTTATTGTCTTTTAATTAACTGTTTCAATCCTGAGATACTGTTACAAGGGGTAGAAAAACCAACCCCTATAATATTTTTCTTCAGACCTTTATTTTTAAAATTCAGTCTTTTCAGACTTCAGACTTTTAAAAGCCTGATCTGCAACTATTTTGTCTCTTGAGTTTTCTTCGAAAAATTTGATTGACAACTTCGACTTCGATTTCGACTTCGACAAAAAATAAAAATATGCTCACATTGCCTTTCAAATAAATTCACTGATGGCTTGTTATTCGGTGCCAGAGTCAAGTAGGCTGTTGTCAAATATAGTCATGATGATAAGTATTTAAGTTATTATGACATTTAAGTATAATTTTGATAATTTCTCGCAATATTAAAG
This sequence comes from Tetropium fuscum, assembly GCA_964058915.1. Lineage (NCBI taxonomy): Eukaryota > Metazoa > Arthropoda > Insecta > Coleoptera > Cerambycidae > Tetropium > Tetropium fuscum. Next base: position 489,020 of record CAXKVY010000565.1, on the reverse strand, counting down.
TTAAAATGAATAGGTACAGCTTGTTGAAATTGTACCTACTATACAAATGTCGAAATGGCAGGTATGCATTTTCTATATGGTCGTGCTGATGGAAAAGAACGAACATTCGCACGTCTCATCAACGTCTACGAGAAAATGGTAATTTTTTTAGAAGAGCTGTCGATTGCGGACGTGCTCGAGAAGTAAGAACCGTACCGCTAGAGGAAGCTGTTATTAATTTAATAGAAGAATTTCCTAACAACATGTACAAAATTGCCGATATATTAAATGTAAGCTATTCCACGGTGTTTAGAATTTTAAAACAACAGCAGTTGTATCCGTACCATATCCAACGAGTACAAGCGCTCTTACCTCGAGACTTTCTACATCGTCTAATTTTTTGTCCATGGATAATTTAAATGATCACCCAAGTTCAACAGTTTTTATCTCGTATTTTGTTTACTGATGAGGCTAACTTTTCCGGAAATTTTTTTGAAAACTTTTTTCAACAATTTTTTAAACATTTTTTTTGAAAAAATGTCGGCAAATCAGTGGCAAAAATACCTTTGCTGAGTTCTGAAGCTCTTGTAAATTTTGCACTAAATACATCTTGTACATTTTCTCTTATCTTTTTTAGTGGGGAAATTATAATTTGTTTTACTTATTTTAAGGATGACAAAAAATCATGCTCTGCAGATTGAAGTAATGTGGACAGAGGGAGTGTAATGCTAAATATCACACAACAATATTAGAAATTAGGACCGAAAATGAAATTGCAATTCTCAATTAATCTAATAATTTCGGACAACCTGGACCCCCTGGCTACGTCACTGTACTCAGCAATGACAGAACGATTAGCGCGCTAGCTCTCGGATGGATCACCTAGTAACAGTGTGTTGATTTGATTCTCCGCACTGCCTGGTACGAAATCAATTTTCGATAATTTATTCCCAGGATCTAACTAAAGATTTTCCAGATTTTCCTCATTCCTGCACTGAATGGTGGTTCGAATTTACCAACCTAAGTCGATCCTGGTCGCATATGCGGCCTGCGAAATAATAATATGCCGCCCCAGGTCTCTGACTTCTGGGATTGCCATTGCGGTTAGAATGAGGGATAGAGATATTATTATATTATTATTATTATTAATGAACAAATATTACACCATTGAAACGATCTAAAAACGTCCATTCCTTTCATGCCAAGTCACTGATGTACCTAATTTAATATTTATATAGATGTTCTATGTATAAACAAATGAATATAAAATTATGGGTATAATAGTCCCTGAAAATTTTGTCAGATACTATTTTATAGTTTTCATTCAATACATCTTCATTTGAAGGCTGTTATCGATAGTCCTTCGCCCTAAATACATTAAATAATAGTCAATTAAAACAGTAAAATAATACCCGTGGAATAAACTAATAAATTAGTGTCTATTAAATTAATTGTAATTCAAACATGTGCAACCCAAATACCTCGAATGGTATAGCGTTTCGGTTCATTTAATAAAATATTATATTACACGTAGTAAATAAAGTGTCACGTATGTTTGTTTTTTTATCTTAATTAAAGTAAAATAACTATTTTTTACATCTGGTTTGTATAGGATATTTGTTTTAGATTAGTAATGGGTGTCAATTTGATTTGGGATTCAACCATGTCTTATTTTTTTATAAAGAAATATTTTAAAATGCATGTATATGATTTACACTAGGACCCTTATCTAATATATAAGGGTCCTAGAATATGATATATTATATCATATTCCAGAATTTAATCATATTTTCGTGTACTAGTAAAAACTTTAACAAGAAAGGTGAAATATTAAAAAGACGTGTGCAGTAAGCCCATCATATTATAGAGCCTACAATTTATTTACTGTTATGTAATGAACCGACATCGAGTATCAAAAGCAATAATAAATATATTATCCTAGTTTTTCTTACTTCTGCAGAACATTAGAAGTACCAACATTTATTTACTAGTAAATCTAGTGGAAACATGATAATCTAACTCACTAATCGTGATTTGGCGAAAAGAGTTTACTTGATATGCATTACCAAAGATTTCTTTGTGCACAAGTTTGTGTATAAACGGGGAATATTGAGTCCATTGAGTAGGTAATGAGAGGTGCCTAATTTATTGGAAGTACTCGATTCCCACCGTCAGGCTAATATGGGCCAATAAGCCTGACGTAATCCTCCTAGACCACCAACTTAAGACAATATTCGTCATCGAGTTCTCGGCACCAGCCTAGAACAACATTGTCTTGAAGGAGGAGGAAAGTCGGACCACATATCTGCTCTTCAAATTCCGTAGACCCAGGCCTAAGTTAGTGGTACTGATTATTGGAGCCGTCGCGTCGCGTCGGTGGAGCTAGACACACACTGCTTTCGGAACTGAAAACCATTTCGGAATGTCGAAATTCAGCAGAAGTCATAGCCGGCCGAATGCAGAAGACTGTTATCCTTGGCTCATTATATACTTACGTCTACTCAGGCACAGCACTCTCGGATCTAATAATCACTCACCTCACGGTCGTGGGGAGTGACTGTCGGTATTGCTCCAGCTTCCTTCTGTGGATATGTCGGACCCACAGAGAAGGGTGAGGTTTTGTTTAAAAAATAGTAATAATAATAATAGTAGATAATTATAATAAATATTAGATAATTTGGTTAATACGCCCCAAACTAAGACGATGTTCATTATAGAAGGTTTTCGGCTCCGATCGAGACGAAGATCGTCTTAAAAGAGGAGGAAAAATGAACTAAATAGGTATCTAGATCTTATCTTAGAACTGCGCAGGCTTCATCCAGGTCATTCTGTTAGGCTTGTGGTTTTGGTGATAGATTGATATTCTCGGGGGTGCGAGAGATACACTGCTCTCGGATCTTATGGTGGTCACTGGTCAATACTATCGGCTCGTCTCCTCAATCAATGTTAATGTTAATCCTAATCAATGACGACGTTAAAAAAATAATAATAATATTTTTGGCATTGTCTACCTGGACAATTTTTCCTTTATTACGCTATTACTTTCCGATACTCTTATTAAATATATTTCAAGGGTAGAGAAAAAACTGTTTCCTCCACTGGGCTGGGCCAATATCGAGTAAGGGTTTCTTACTCTTTGTAACATGCTTTTTAAATTTTTGGTTATATCTTTATTTTTACGGTGATGACAGCCGAATAAATTTTTTATTTAATTATTGATTTGTGACGTCATTTTCAAAATTACAGCAAATGTCTTACGCATAGTACAATATCTATGTAAGAGTTGCAAACCTCAAAATGGCAAGAAATTTTATTGAAAATTTTAAATGTAAACCATGTTTTGTGCATTTTATTGTAGTATAACACTCCGGAAAATAATTTTGCGATCATTTACTGCGTGATTTGATAAATTATAATAAGAAATCAAAAATGAATAATAAATAAAACGAATAAATTATAATTGATCGTTTTTGTGATCCGACTACTACGAAATAAGTTATAAGTGAAAGCATAAGAAGACATTTTATTGTTTTTTACTATTTGTATAATAACAATTGAAGCACTCGCTTAGGATGTATAAAACTATTTTTCCGAAGAAATGGATTATATTCCAAAACGGTTTAAAAAATCGGCGCTATTGAAGAAATTTATTTATTCATTATTTTTACATGGTTTATCTACCGGACTATAACATAAAAATTATAGTTCGATCCAACACAAATTTTAGTAGTAGTGAAAATTTTAACATAAAAGTTTTATAACGTTTACGTTAAAATTTGCACTACTAAAATTTATGTTATAACGAACTATAACTTTTAACGAACTACAAGTGCAGAATCTACAATTGTAATATCAAATCTGAAACTATAAATTTAACCTTTTCAATGAAAATAACACACAGTTAGTTACTAGGTTAATATGAAGGCATTTCCCTCATTTCCTGTTTTTGCCTTGGCGATTCCTATCTGTCTTCCACAAATATGAATCATTGAAATTTAGCTTTTAGTACCAGCTATATCTAGTGATAAAGTAAACAATTTAATATTAGATGCTATCGCGATAATTTCATAATCATTCCCGATATGTAACATATTATATGGAATAAAATATGTATTTTCTGTTTATCTGTAACCAATTAGTCAAGTTCCTGGTCTAATAAATGTAAGCAGCACCCAATCAGAATCAATCAGATCAATGCCACTTGACGATAGATTAAAGTAACGCCAATAAATATATTTCCCAAAAGTAGCTGTAAATCTTACAAAACATGTTATAAATGGAAGTCTTACAGCTGGTATCAAATGGTAAATATATGTCGGTATATATTCAGTAAAATATGAAAAGCCGAATAAATCAATCTAAACACTTAACAGATACTGTTTTGTAACAAACTGTAAGGTTTAAATTTACTAAGAATCAAATTACCACAATTTAAATTGTTTCTCAAACCAAGTTCAGTTTGTATAAAGTAGTATATGTATAATATAATGTGTAACATACTATATAAATACACCTGGTGGCCCAATGTTTTATTTGCATTTTCACGTTTGCCTATAACTTTTTCTTTTGGCATTCCTAAAGTGTCATCTCTTTGTACTCATTTGTCACTCATATATTCTTGTCCGCTTTTACCGCTTTAATTAATATATTTAAAGCGGTAAAAGCGGACTCTCAGTTTTTGCAAAATTTGGTCCATATCTCAAGTAGTTTGTACGAAATAATTTCAAAAATATTTTTATTTTATTTTTTGAATGTTGCCTAAAAGATGTTATGTAAGGTACACCTAGACCAAATGATATTTTTCTAAATGGTATTCTGAGAGAGAAAGATCAACTTTACCGTCTTGATACACAAATAACTCTTAATGAGCCAATTTTAATGGTAGATATTACCTTCTGCAGATCGAAGGAAGCACCCAGAAATTTATTATCTTCGTCAGCTTTCTGTTTTGATTTTTCTTTCAGCTGTGTAACAGCATTTTTCTCTGCACTGTGTTTATTAAATTTTTCTTCTAATTTTGACTTCATACTGGGATCACCTGTTTTATACATAACACATAATGAGCACTACTGATATTTCTTGGTGGTGTGAAAGGATAAGTTCTTTGACTGGAAAACTCTCCGATAGGTAGACAAACTTGGTTTAGGATAACCTTCGGGCAATGGCTGTAAATGTGAAAAGTACATTTTCGAAACTGTTAGATCTGGGTGCAAATATTCTCTACTTGATCTGGCCCTACAATCATGGGGATCCATTCTGGGGAATCTGTCCATGTGCTTTTCTATTTCAGAGTGAATTTGTATGTTTCTTTATAAAAAAAACTTTGCAGACTACTGGAATACAGACGTGGTTTATTGTAAAAAAGTACGAACTGTTTTTGTCTTCGTGGCACTTTACTTTTTGATGGCTTTTGCTTGGTATACGTGATTACAGTGCATAGTAACCATTGAAGATCGTACTCTTGAGCATCTTCTATTGCTGAGCAAAGGTGTCCCAGTTTTTTACAAGTAGTGTCTTCCTTGCATCTCAGCTTTATAATTCTAGATTCAACAGGTCTTCCTTCAAGTACATACTGTTAGCTTAAATTTCTAAAAGCTTTGCAAATTTTTGTTTGTTAACTTTTTTCTTCTTTCTGTGACTTGATTCTCCTTCCTTTCCACTAACAATCTAACTAACAATCATTCTCATTGTCAGGTTCATCAGGAACTGCTATTTTCTGATTACTTAAAAGTAATTTGGCCCCTAATTTGGACTAGAGGTACGATGTCAGAAGAATTCGACAAGGGGTCGATATCTGAAACGTCCACTTGGTTTGTAAACTCATTTACAGTCGACGTCTAGTGCGTTCACTTCTTTCGCAGGCACAGGTACATGATTCTGAATCATGTTAGTTATACATATTGCTGTCGAACACTTCATAAATAATATGTCATACTCTTGAGCTCTTTTTTGCAATTTACCACGAAACATAAGTTCACTTGATTACACAACATGTTTTGTGCAATCCTGCCATGGTACAAGTACATCCATCATAAAAAGGTATTACTGTAATATCACCGTAAAAAAACTGTTTCATTGCTCCACTCTACGATTAAGACTAGATACATTTAGTCTAGTCTTATTCTCTTAGTCTAATATTGCCGCAATATAAGAAACTCGGTCGATTATAATACAACTCGTCAAATTGAGATACGTCGGCGACATGTACAAATTTATCATCTCACAAACCGACCGAGAAACCGACAAACTCGAGTTACGTTTGTGAGATTTATAACGTTCACTATTATGAGATTCGTCACCTACCAAATGATAGTTACGAGAAATTTTGTGAGAAGAAAAGGCTTTATATAGGGTAAAAGTTTTTGGTCTCATCTCTTGGTCTTTGGTTATATTCATATTTTATATGCGACTAAATCATTCTACAGCGACCAAATCGGTCTACAGCGCGCCGAAATTGGGAGTTGATTTTCAATTTCCATCAAAATCAGTTTCATCGCGGATTACGACGAGTCAGGCAGATGCCTAATTTGCTAGGTTTAGACGCACATTACAAAAAACTATTGGTCTCAAATGAAAAGTCAATGGGAACAAAATTCTACACAATTTTGATTTCTACATATTGTTTAAACTTATTTTTATAAAATTCGCCGCGATGTATAGTCTGTCATGAACGTCAAGGCTTAATTTCTTGACGTCTGTCAAGATTTGATTAATAAAAAATTGCTGCTTTTTTTGCAAAAATTGCAGGACACTTTAAAATTTTAACCAAGAGGCACCACTGGAGTTAATAATAAAAAAGTTTAACAGCCTTAGGCAACATAACACAATGAAGACAAAACAGTATTATTAAATGTACACGTTTTATATTTTATGTGTAGGTAGGTAGTTATGTCATAATTGTTAAATATGTCAGGCACGAGATATATCGAGAGATATATAGAATTTTGCATGCGCTTCTTTCTAGGTGGTAGAGCTGTTCCTCCATATCTGAGTCATATAAAATCATTCCAGTATATCTAAATAATATCTTCCTTCTGTGAAGAGACACAGAAAATAGTATATCGTCCCCTCATATCACCCAAACGAACCCTTGTCGCTACATGGTAGTGTATAGGGATTTTAAACCACTCTGACCTACATCATTCAAAAATAATATATGCACCCATCAAACATTATCGTTACTATAATAGATAGCAACCCCATCATAACTCGTTTCCAGAAGATATCCCTCCATACAAAATGTGTAATCCTTTGTCACTTGCCATTTGTACGCAATGGAAGTAACTGTAAAATAATGTGTTTGATATCTCTGTTATTCGCTATTTTATATATACATATATATATATATATATATATATATATATATATATATAATATATATATATATATATATATATATATACATATATATATATATATATATATATATATATATATATATATATATATATATATATATATATATATATTATATATATATATATATATATATATATATATATATATATATATATATATATATATATATATATATATATATATTATATATATATATATATATATATATATATATATATATATATATATATATATATATATATATATATATATATATATATATATATATATATATATATATATATATATATATATATATATATATATATATATATATATATATATATATATAATATATATATAATATATATATATATATATATATATATATATATATATATATATATATATATATATATAGGTATATATAAAATAGCGAATAACAGAGATATCAAACACATTATTTTACAGTTACTTCCATTGCGTACAAATGGCAAGTGACAAAGGATTACACATTTTGTATGGAGGGATATCTTCTGGAAACGAGTTATGATGGGGTTGCTATCTACTATAGTATATATATATATATATATATATATATATATATATATATATATATATATATATATATATATATATATATATATATATATATATATATATATATAAATATATATATATATATATATATATATATATATATATATATATATATAATATATATATATATATAAATATATATATATATATATATATATATATATATATATATATATATTATATATATATATATATATATATATATATATATATATATATATATATATATATATATATATATATATAAATATATATATATATATATATATATATATATATATATATATATATATATATATATATATATATATTTATATATATATATATATATATATATATATATATATATATATATATATATATTAGAGTTGAAATTCTTTGCTATTCATATTTATTTTGTGAAAAGTAATCTTGGGTTTGTAGCATTTCATTACATAGAAATAAGCAAATAGACGAATAAGAAAGAAAACACACTTACCAGTGTTATATCTGGACACACATACGGAAATGAACCACTATACACATGAAAACGAACCACTTAGAAGTTGTACAAGTTGTTTCTTTTCGTTTTCATGTGTATAGTGGTTCATTTCCGTATGTGTGTCTTTTCCGTAGTTTTGACTAAGCAAGCAATTACTGTATCACTCCCTCTTTCAATGCTTCAGAACTCTATTGTATATATAATTCAATATTTTCCCGCATATAGTTGGAAAAAGTAGTTGTTTTTCAATAGGTTCAACAAGATTTTATGCATTTTAAAGTTTAACATCTTCTGGATAACTGTATGCCTAATGCTTTTATATATAATATGTTCAAATAGAACAAATATAAATAGTAGACTAGGTTTGTGTATTCTAAGAATGAGTTCCGTCAAAAACTAATGTCATAAAACGTCACTGCAAGTGTTGGTGTATTGGTAATTTAAATTCAAGTATGAATTATCAATGAAATAAATCGTATACTGCTCTGAAGATCCTCAAGAAAGGTGAAAAAACTTGTACAACTTCTAAGTGGTTCGTTTTCATGTGTATAGTGGTTCATTTCCGTATGTGTGTCCAGATATAACACTGGTAAGTGTGTTTTCTTTCTTATTCGTCTATTTGCTTATTTCTATGTAATGAAATGCTACAAACCCAAGATTACTTTTCACAAAATATATATATATATATATATATATATATATATATATATATATATATATATATATATATATATATATATATATATATATATATATATAAATATATATATATATATATATATATATATATATATATATATATATATATATATATATATATATATATATATATATATATATATATATATATATATATATATATATATTCGGTATCTCGTCTGATGCGGCAAACTCCGGATAAATAAACAAAATTTGTTTGCCTAGCACAAGCGGCTTGTTTGATTTATGATAAGATCCGTAGAAATATTTATATCTGTCTTCTCATTTCGAATGTATGTGTATATTTTATTTATTAAAATGATCAGAAATTAATAGCCACATACAATACACATACAATTAATAGCCACAGGCAATATTTAAAGGGGTGATTGCCCAGTCATTTTATAAAAAGAAGTTCCTACAAACATAGGTACGCTAACTCTTCGTTACGGATATACGGGATGTTGAAGTTCAATTAAAAATAACAGTTAAAATTAGATTTATCCAAAACAGCTCGAGATAATATAATGAAATTTTAGGCATATCAATAGCTATGGGAGATGCATGCTGTGCAATACGAAAAGATTTTTTAGTCTTCCCAGTGGCGCTATAGTAGTCAATACCAGTAGTCTTACCAGTAGTAGTCTTACCAGCAGTCATTATTTTTTATAAAGTCAAGGGTTTGATTCCTTACCAAAAATTACAAAAACTGTTGAAAGTGAAATCTAATTTTTACTGTTTTATTAAATTTCAACATCCTGTAGATCGGTAACGAAGCGTTTGTGGACCTATGTTTATCGACTTTTTTTTACAAAATGACCTGGGCCATCACCCCCTTAAATATTGCCAGGTCTTTTTTAAACAAGACGTCGTAATATTTCCACGAGCAGTGTTCCTGACGCCGTTGATTTATTTGGTCTCGAGGCAGTTCAAATAATAATAGAACCCGATGCAGTTTTTCTGAACGAGGACGCCACTGCTGTTTTGCAGTTGCAGCATACCACCACCACAGAGCAATATAATACCATCATAATTTATCATAGCCCAATGTAAGGTTCCATTCATATAATCTTATATAAATCATTAAGAAATAAACAATCACAACATATCACAACATATCACAATATATATATATATATATATATATATATATATATATATATATATATATATATATATATATATATATATATATATATATATATATATATATATATATATATATATATATATATATATATATGTATATGAACTAGTTTTCTAAAGATAAGTAAGTTCCCAAATAATTGCTGGGCGAAAAATCAGATTTATTCTTTGCGGCAGGTAGTTATAGCTAGGATATGAAGTAAATCTAGATATCATTACTTACAAATTTTAATTGTAGATCATTTCAATAACTAATTAATTATGTTTTTGCGCAAATATGTATCATTATTATTCACTGTAGTAGGTACTACAGGATACGTTCGTTAACTTGACAAGCTTTACAGCTATTCTTGGTATACTGTCTGATGCATAATATTCATAAATAATATTATAAATGCTCAACGATGTTATTAGTCATGGTATTACAGAACATTATCTCGTTACCTTTTAAAATACCTGTAAATTACATATTTTTCACATCTGATCGGTAACTTTTCTTCATCTAATATTACATTGGTACGATAATAACTGCCAATAATGGATACCTTTCCAGCAAATAGTTGCAAAGGCAAATACAGCTCGCCGCTTTACAGGAATTATAACAAGAAATGTAAAAACAGAGATGTAAAAACCGTACCGACACAAATTAACCTACCTCTACTATATTAAAATTTAATTTAACATTTTTAACACTTTTTCAATGTAATAATCATCTGATCATGTAATATTAATATATTGTATATAAAATGTAGGTAAGTGGAATTTTTTGTTTTTAATAAAGTGTTTAAAAGTTTGTTATATAACGTTATGTTTAAGATTTTGCTTTACCTATTATAGGAAAGTTATATATTACGTTCATAATAACATTCTCAGAATGTTATTTTATATTAGTTTTTCACATGAGCGTGCGGTAAAGGGTGCTTTACCGCACGCAAATGGGAAGACGTATGTTTCTTCTGGAACTTCGGATTTTACAATTCAAATTGATTAATAAAATTTATTTTCACAAGAATCCAAAATCCAAATACAATAACCAAATTAAATATATAAACATTTTATTTCCAACTAAAACCATAAAAGTAGAAATGGAAACATGCCGTAGAAACGGAAAACAAAACATAATTTTTATTTCAAACGGAAAGCTGTCAACTACTCACATAATATATAAATAAAACACAACTAAAACTATATAGGTATAACGCAACTAAAAATTATTCTCATAATAGAAAAAAAAATGCATACAACCGATAAAAGTTTAAACAACAAATTAATCGTAGGAGTAGGGTATGAATTGGAATTGGAAACATGAAATTACCATGTGGATCATTGCCAATTTGTCGTTTACTAGTGGAAGTCAGCAGTTTTATCATTTTTTATTTTATTTTTATTCGTATTTTTCGATTATTTATTTGGACATTTGAGGGGCAAGCGGCCCTGCTACCCTCCTCTTTTCGGCAACCACAAATCTAAACAGTTTTCATGTAAATATTTTGTCAAACGTAACTTTAAAAATATTTTTAAATTTCTGAACTCGCTGCTCTTGCACTATATTTCATACTTGTGTATCGGCGGCGATTCCGTTTCAGTTCAAGTTTTCCACTTAAGCTCAAACAGCTGCATATCATATTTTTAATGGCACTCACTTTCATTATATTATTTAATTATATCGTTTGCAGTATATTTTCATTAATGTCTAAATAAAACTAATAAAAATCTACAATGTAATGATTGTAATGCAACAAACCATAAACGATAAACTTAAAAAACAGCGAAACAATTTCATACACGTAAAAATGAAAAAACGAATCTCTATTAACACGAAGTGATAGGGACGTAAGATAACTCGAGGGCGGAGTAATCAGAGCCCCACCATAAGGTGGTAGTTAGCATTTTTACGCACTTCTACGTGCTGTTCGGCGGTTACCATGACAACCGTTGTACATATTTGGACCGGAATTGTGGAGCCCATTTGAACGTTTCTATATGCAATTCGCAAATTAAATTGAATTGATCCCACGTGAGGAATAGGGATGGCCGTTTGTTATGTATTATTTTAAAAAACATTTCATAAAAGTAGGTTATCGAGAGAAGTGCTATTATTATATTAATATTATAAGTTTCTTAATTTTGGTTTTGAAAACTGATCCCCTGGTGTGTATAATCATCAAACGGCAAAACCTCATAATTTTTCTATTGGACTATGATAAGTCTTATATCGATGGCCTATAAATCCAATAAAACAACTTAAATATTTAGAAGCATCATATCATAACTGTACTACACTACACAACTCAGGTATATAGCAATGACACGTCGCGTCGTGTATATATGTGCTTTCAGAATTCCCCCGGTAGTGATACATTTTCGCTCCATGTTGGTTTTATTCATATACGATTTATCATGATTTATCTTCATATCTGTCATATTCTGAGCATTCAATAAAAATTGCATCTGAAAGGAAATTATATTTAGCATCAACATCAGCGCATTTCAGTCGCAAAATGCAGAACAAAAATATAAAACCATCTATATCTGTGCATAAGCAATATAAAATCCAGACACACATGCAATGTAGTTGTATATATTTGGCTTCGTTAATCCCAGTAGCAGATAAGCCCAAATATGTCTGTAAATATCTCAGGTATTTATAATCTTAGACGCAAATATTGCGATTCAAAATTGATTAGTTTTATGATTTATTACAACTTCCGAGGCGCAATAGCTACCTTATTATCGACGATGAAACGATCACACGATTAAAATTCTCCTTCGTTAAAATAATAATTTATCACTTAAATTAAGCTGAAAGCACACGATTTGGTATAAACATATCTAAAATGTGATAAACTTAAAACATGCTCTATACTTATAACGTTGTCTCCACATATTCCGGTTAATGTCTATCACCAAAAATTACGTATTACGCGTTCTACATTGTCTCTGCTAGAACTTTCCAAAATAGATCATTGCAAAATTGGGGTATTATGGAAGATAGATAATAAAACAGTGAAATGTTAAAACACCGAGTCGCTACACTGCGATCGACGGGCGTTTCGCAAATATTTCGTAAAATATAGTATAAAGAGCTGTTTCCCAGTATATCGTGTACAACGAGTGTACGGCGCACATGGTGTTAATATTAATAAATAAAACGTACATCCCCGGCTTCCCAAAAATTTGAAAGACATTCAATGTTAGGTAGCTCATGTTCCATGTGAATTCCTTGAATGTTTTGCATCAAAAGTGCGCAGCACTCAACAGGAGAATAATATCTCAAGGCGCCAACAGCAGTATCCGACAAATAATTGTGTAATTTTATTAACATTATTAAAGGTGTCCCACAAGGTAGAATCTCGGACCTACACTAGACTGGATCTATATTGCAGACTTGAATAAATCTGTAAATCTGTACAATTTTGCATTTCACATCAATATGCAGATGACTCGTAGTTATATAAGAGTTTTAGTTCAATGAGATGCATCTGTCGACACAGAGAATTAATTCTGATTTATGCATAATATACAGGTTCTCTGATAATCATAGGGGCTGGAATTAAATGCATTAAATGAAGGACAGGAAAAAATCTGAATTTCAAATATTGTTTTGCATACCCAACACATAGAACCAACGGAGTTTTGCAAGAATCTTGGAATATGGATCGACACTGAACACAGATTTGCGAATCATGTCAACACATTAATATAAAATTATTTCAGTAAACTCAAAATAGTATATACTTACCTATACTTATATGTACTAAGGCACTGTTAGTGCAGATGTTAAACTAACTTCTTGACTGATTATCACATTATATTTTATTAGGTAAATGTATATTGTAATACATAAATTCGTAAATCCAATAAAAATCTAATTGTCACAAGCTCACATGAATCCCATGACAGTAAACATATGTGGAATAACATAAAACAGGCAATAAAAATAAAATTATAAGGATAAAAAAATTGATTTAATATGGTCAAAGACAAAACGGCGAAAGGATGGATAACAATAAGGAAAGGTCATGTCCTTTCAACTGCTACTTTACTAAAATCGGAGAAAAAGTAATCACACAGGTAAAGAGAAAAACATTATAGGTACAGAAGTCACTTCAGGTGATAAAACGATCTTAATTATTCCAAGACGCAAACGAAGTATAGAAAAGTGAAGGAAATTAGTACATTGATGACAGAAAATATTACTCAAATAGCACATATGCATCCTATGGATTTACTGTGACTACGGATGTTCTGGGAATCCTTAAGTTATCCGTTTCGAATCCAGATATACAGAATCCATAACTTCTAGCATCAATAGATTGTACAGAATGTCCATGACGGATATCCATGTTATCATAAAATGGAATCTGATATTATCGCTGTACATTCTGTTTATCCATAAGTTATCCATTTAGAGTTCAGATATAATCCAAAGGTTATCGGATACACAAAACGGAACAACTGGAATAAATGCAATTGTAAAGAATGAATCAATAACGGCTATCCATATAATATGACAAAATGGATATACATTAGATGTCATCTACTGATAACGACAGTGTGTACCATTGGACATGAATTGGACATTGGACACAAGTTCTGCATATAGTCATAATCAGTGGTGGCTCGTTGCCACCTTTTTATTCAAGGAGGCTTATCTTATAGATAGGAGCCTTAAAAATGCGCCGCAGACAAAATGATAATTACGAAATAAGGAAATAATAGCCTTTGCTCTGTCACCCATCAGTTATATTTTGCTATAGTCAGTCGTGAAAATACACTTAGATAAATATGGGTAATATAATATAATATAATATATATATATATATATATATATATATATATATATATATATATATATATATATATATATATATATATATATATATATATATATATATATATATATATATATATATATATATATATAATATATATATATATATATATATATATATATATATATATATATATATATATATATATATATATATATATATATATATATATATATATATATATATATATATATATATATATATATATATATATATATATATATAATATATATAATATGAGCCGCCACTGGTTATAATGGATATGGATATTAATTTACAAAGTCCAAGGAAGTCCCTTGGACATTCATTGATATCCGTAACAAATCTGGGTATGGACATTTGGGATATTTATCGGATATTTGGTTTGACATGCTCAAGGTGCATTACAAAATTTTAAACAAATTAAGGGGCTTTCCATGTTCAGAAAGATCCGATATGACTACCGAAAATGGGCATGTAGAAAATATGCAAATATTCTTAAAACCAATTCTTAAAAAATTAATAATTGTTTTAATAATAACAGTCGGCTATAAACTTGTATAAACCTTTATTTTGGTACCCTAAAACTTGTCTCAAAACCTACCTATCGTAGGGTGTCCGCATCTTCAGATATCCCAAGTTCAATTTTTCAGGTGAATTTTCAATTTTATTGCAAATATCTTGTTTCCTATGGGTTTTATGTTATTTATATTTATTATAAATATTGTAGGGGATTAAATTCTCTACAATTTTTTCTATAACTTTTTTTTATATCTTGAACCATTTTCGAGATAGAGGGAAGAGCGCGCGCAGTGTCTTAATGCTTCACCATATCAGAGTGATACCAATGAAGACGGTACTTTTGATCCCGAAATCCTGGAAGAACTGGAGATAAATGATGTTGAAGATGAGAACACAGGAGACTTTTAAATTTTACTGCGGCTGGAAGACGATGATGAAGAAGAGGAAGAAAATTCAAATTAGAACTTGAAATTCTTATTATTATTAAATTTTTTTAATTTCAACGTTCATAAATATATGAAATGATATTTTTCAATAAAAACATTACTTAAAATTTTAATTCTGTTCTTTTTATTTAGTTAGAAAGTATTTAGTATAAATAAGATTAGAATAAAAAAATAATTAAAGTATTTATTTCCCTTAATGACTCATGATTACACGAGTAGGTAAGTGTTTTTAAATGAATAAATACGGAATTATTAAAAAAATATATTAAATATAACGTAATAGTTTTAAAAAAATGCAAATTATTTAGATTATTATTATTTATTTAAACTTTATACAGCATGTTTTTAATCGGGATTACAGGTTGACCTCGAATGATACTCTAAATAGTTAAACACTGCGCGCGCTCTGCCCTCTATCTCGAAAATGGTCCAAGATATAAAAAAAATGTTTAAACAAAAATTGTGGAGACTTTAATCCTATACAATATTTATAATAAATATAAATAGCATAAAAGCCATAGGAAACGAGATATTTGCAATAAGCTTGTAAAATATCGATTTTTTGCCCTTTGTCCTTGGGATATCTTTAGACACAGATACCCTACGATAGGTAGGTTTTGAAACAAGTTTTAGGGTACCAAAATAAAGGTTTATACAAGTTTATAGCCGACTATCTCTCATTCCGAGGTGAAATCCTAATATACACCCAATATACCCTGGACATATTAATTTCAACTTCCCGCCTAAAATTCCCTAACATCTCATATTGTACTCTCTTCTATGCAACGTTTTGTAGTCAGTACAATGCAATATTGTAAATCTATTACAATCCAGGATTGTTGTCGACAGTGTACAATACGAGATAGTTACAATTACAATAAATTTTTTACAATAAATGAATTATGAAAATAACAATTCATGAGTAGCTGTCACTTTTTTATTGTTATGTTTACTATATTTTCTCAAAATGGATATAGTAAAAAATTTCCCTCCCTGTAAGGTTTCCTTTCTAAATTTAAACTCTTAAAATTATAGTTCATTTGAATAATACAGGGTTTTGCACACCGCTTATTTAAATTTACAGACTTTTTATGACACATGCTTATTAAATATTTTGCCAGGCACCCTGTATAAGAAATGACAATTCTAGCTACCGAGACAATTAGAGGCATGCATGCTTACTGGAAAATAAGAAAAAAAACCCAATACTTACTTTGTTTTTAAACAGTAAGATACATTTACAAAAAAATGTCATAATTAAAATAAAACCCCAGTATATTCGAAAATAAACGATATATCAAAAATGGCCGAATTTATTTTTTCGAATTAGTCTATAACCTGGTTCCGAAATAATGTGGAGTGATTCATATATAATATCACACCACCATCACAATTGAACGGTCTGCCTAAATGCAATGGATCACAGAATTTCTTAGTGTGCAAATTTGTGTACACTCTATAGAAATGGTGGGAAGAACTCATTAGTAACCGGGTCTACCGCTCTCATTGGTGAGTTTTAGGCGGTTCTAAATTAAATTAAATTTCATTGGTCAGAGGTAAAGACGCCGGATTTCCTTGGATACGCGCGTGTTTTTATGCGCGTGTTTTTATGCGATGGAAGCGACGAATGCGGGTAGTAGTGGTTCTAAAACCAATAATTCCAATCGTAAGCAAACGATTTTGACAGGAGGAGAATGTATACGAAGGAATATTCTTAAGATAATAAAAAAAACCATCACAAGTACACTTAATCCTTTGAGGCACGTAATTGAGTAAAAAAAGCGAGATCAAAAGTTACAAATACAAGCTTTAAGTCATAGTCAAATAGCACAAGACAAGAAACTAATTTAGTTTTGTTTTCCGAATAATTTTTGTTTTTATAAATATTTTTTTTTTGTCAGTGTGTTGGATGTCATCCCGAGAACCACCCATGACAAGAAACTATTTGTTTTTTTTTCTGAAAAATAAACAAGTATGTAAATATTTTATTTTTGTGTCGGCCTTAGGTAGGTAGTCTATTAGCCAGACTTCAAATTCAAATCAACTCTTTCTAAAGTTCTATAGTTACAAAAAATTTTATCTTTCCATATTTCTTTTTTCTATAAAAAAAAATAAAGTGGTTTATTTTTTTTCGTACAAACATTACATAAGGACTAAATTTGTTAATTATACGTGGTTACACTATGAAACCACTACGACACAAAGGGTTAAAAACAATGTTAATAACTTGGACATTTTATTTTTTTTTATTCTGCCTCCTCTAAAATGATACGCCTATGGAATTTCATTCCCTTCGCCCCTCATCTCCCTGAGCCGTCCATATGCTGGTGATGAATCACTCCACACTATTTCGGAACCCGGGTTATATGGTATAAAAATTTAATTTCGATTTTGGTTTTCCTAAATTCTCGAAAAGACGGACATTTTTATTTTTTGTAGGTTTAGTTTACACCCCGTATCAGGCCAATTTTATCAATAAAATTTCCAAAAACGTCCAGAAAACCGTATTTTGAGATTTCATATTATTCAGAAGATATATGCATCTTATATTACATTAAAATCTTGAATTATTCCAACCTATTGGCCAACAGTGTATATGTAAATTTCCACTTACTAACTGGAAGTTTCCACTTACTAACTGGAAAGTTCCACTTACTAACTGGAAATTTCTACTTACTGACTGGATATTTCCATTTACTAAGCAGATGTAATTAGTTTTTTATTACTGTGGCCTTTCGGTTCCATCGTACGTTCCTAGGGAGTCATCCTGGAAAAAAGATATCATCCAAATCGGAGAGAAAGACTCAAACCACTTAAATATAACCTAAAGCATTGTGCAAGCATTGCGTGTATATGCTCTTTTGCTATGGCCTCTTTTCCGTCTGGAAAACTTTGGCTCCTGCTCTTGGCTTTCCGGTATTATGTATATATGTCTATGACCTATGGTGTTTTAGGATTTGACGGGATGTTGCGGGTAGTCAGTTTGTTAGTTTACAAAAATTTTAAGCTTGGATATAGCGTTTTTTCTTTTATTATTATATTTTATTATTTTTCCTGTCTATGCCTCTTTTTTATTTTTAGCTGTTTTGTTATATTTTAAGCTCATGCCTTATTTTTTCATGCTTTTAGTTTTTGTTACATTTTTTGATTTAATTTATTTTAGTTTTTTCTACTTTTCATTCTATTAGTACTTGGGGGTTGGATGCGTGGGTATTGATTTTTTAGGGGGTATAAATATAGTTCAAGGAAGGATGCTTTGGGGGGTTTCTAAATTTAGGTACCATTGCCTCTCTGATGGCGATGTTTGTGTGTACTGTGAGTCTGTTTATGAATGGTGGTATGATGTGTGAATCTATGTGTGTGTCTAATGTGTGCATGTCTGTATTTTGGTGTCATGCGATAAATCTTGTGGGGTGTAAATATTCTAAAATTCTCTATCTCAAATGTCTTTAATTCTATTCGAGATGGATGTTTCCCCTACTACTTACCTAAACAACCACTATATCTGAACATAAACTGCTTATATTTTTATTGTTCCCGAAAAGTATTTTATGGCATGGTGCGAGCATATATTTAGGTCCCCATGAACGGAATTATTTACAGTTGTAAAAATTGCCATCCAGTAAAAATACATTTAATTACAGCGTAAATCTTAAACAATAATAAAAATAACATAAAATTGTTGCCTCTCCAAAGGGATGCATTGTAGATTTGAAGTTAATTCTTCAGAAAGACTAAACATATTCTATGATTTAGGATGCTTTTCATCCCCGTTGCCCCTGCGCATTTTAACAGAACATTGCAACTCCGGTCGGTTTACGACAACGCGAACTGCCAGCGATCTGGCTTTTCAGTTTCAGGATAGGAATTAACATTCAGTCCGTATACAAACGCCGCGGAGGGAGCTTGTAGCGCTCCGTTACAGGAATCACGTCTAACGTGGATCGTAATAAAAAACAAATCAAATTTACTAACTATTAATATTAACATTATTCAGGACAACGATTGTCAGATGGATTTTTGCTAGTTTTAGTGTATTTGCTATAGAAATTGTGATTATTGTTCTGTGAATATTGTGCTATTTGTTGACAGTTAATTGGAGCAGTAAACTTTTGGAATATCTCGTGTTTTTCAGAGGTAAGTTTTCAAAGTCAACAATATAGCAGAAGTTTCTGCCAGTATTCCAGTGATATTCGTATTAAAAATCGGTGAAGGGTGTAATTAAAATTTTCAATCATTTATGAGGCGCTCTTGATCCTAGCAGAAGCTTTTATTACGTTTTTATGCGCAAGGTAGCGGTATTCAAAATGCTCAAAGAACTCTGATAGAACCTCCCACAATGTTATGTTTGCGGAAAGTTGAAATACCTATATGTATTCTAATGAACCGAATAAAAAATTAATAAACAATATTCTTGTGTGTAAAATATAAATAAAAGAAACTTTTATGAACAATAATTTCATGGACGTAACAAGGGAGACAATATCCTAATAAATATGTAAATAATATAACAATAATACCTATATGTTCCGATTTTAAAATGATTTACTATTTCATGTATTTACTCAATTACGTATAGGTACCGTTATAAGACCATGGAACCACTTAGAAACCATGGTGCTTTCTAAGATTTTAAATTGTATTTGCCATTTTGGAAAATTATGTTTAACTTGTCCTAGCTATAGAGTTGGGTTTTAATACATTATAATTAAGTATTACACAGAGGTTACAGTTTAGTACCTATGCTTTATTAACTACACAACATTATTGTAATTCTTATTGTGATGATTCTTGACTACAGTAAAAAGCAACTTGTTCATGACAAGTAAATTTTGTAAAAATAAATATACCTATATTAAGATAATCTAGCAACATTTGTTGTCACGACGAAGAAATCGCAACAAATCGTCTGAATCGTAACATATTAAATTTATAGCTCTGATAGACGCGGACAGCCATTTTAATCACGGGTTTATGCTTATATCACGTCTTCGAATTTCTTTATATTTGGTAGTTAATATAAAATTACATCTTCTTGTAGAAGCCCATTGGTACATTACCTAATTACTTTTATCTACATTATGTCTAGCGTTATAAGTTTTTAGTTACAACTAGATTTTTAGCATTTATAAATACAGGGTGGTATTGGAATACAATTAATTATCCGGTGTATTAAAAAGGTTTTTGATTTTTACTCGAGAACCGTGCTGCATACGGAAAAGTCTCAAGAGGTGCTTTACTCTTTCAGATTGAATGAGTGACGAGCTCCTTACTAGCATATTATTGGACATTTATAAAGAAAGTACGCCACTTTTTTTCATATATTAAAAACTAGTTAAATATTATTATATTGCCACCATTATATTATTGCCACTGACTAGCAAAACTAGAAATATCTTTTTCATTGCCAAACGTGATCCGTTGATGACAATTAACGCCTACAAAATTTCCGAGGGCGATGCGCAGAAGGAAGTTTTGTCCTTTGCAGGAAATTCCAAAGGAAGTCCGAGGAAGTTTCATTGAAACATCTAATACAAATTCTAATCTAAGAGATATTGTTGTTAATAAATTTTGGATCCTCGTGAAACCGATGATTTTCACGCGTCGGACTGTAAAATCGGAAAAAGTATTTTGTCAGACAATTCAATTCCACACATTTTTATTAAACAGTCCTAAAAAAAATCAGCTGGTTATCAATAAATTTTTCACAGTTGTAATTTTTGTTGGTAGACACCCTTAAGGTTCCAAAATTTTTGTCCGGCAATTTTCTTCTCACGCGCTTCAAGAATTTTTCTTGCAATTATATTTTATAAAAGTACAGTATCTATGAAGGTTTTATACATTCCAAATTGACGACTTTTCAAATTTTCAAAATTTTCATCTTGTATGAAACACGTTGGGGGACACTATTTTGTGTAACTCGCATCCTTTTGTGGAACTCGCTAGCGCTCGTTCCGCAGAACTCTGCTCGTTACACAAAATATTACTTTTCCCAACTGGTTACATAAATAGCTATTGGATATTTTACTACAAATTTTAATTTTAATGCAACCCTGTATTTTGATTTTTTTTCTTGAATCCATTATCATCCTCGTCTCTTCAACTGAAGTTTTAGTTTCCATATGACCCCAGATTTTAGAATTCGTTCACGAATGAGAAAGTTATCACTGAAAAACCAAAAACTGAATCTGTTTAAGATCACCCAGTAAATAAAGAATAAGCGGAAAATTCAAAACGTTTCGATATCGATCCTATACTAATAGTGTTGAAATCCAGAAAAATACCGTTGAAATGGGACATGCCTAACTTTCAGAAACGTTGAACTGTTTTATTTACCACCATGTAGAAACTATTTTGTAAAATACCTAATTTTTTATAAAATACCAAAAACAAGGACTTCCAGTAAGGATTGTACCTTAGCTAATACTCCAAACGGAAACTGAATCGCTGGCACAAAATTTACTTAGATCCTAAATTAGGGGCAAATTCGAAGGTGAAACGTTTATTTTGTTGATGAAATATAAAGCTGAAATGGGGGGGATATTACTATAATTATTATAATTATATTATTGGAGGGATACTATATTATTATAAATATTATAGGAATAAATATATGATATACCTATTATTTAGTAAACTCTTCTAGCAGGAACAACATTATTTGAAATTCGTAACATTATACGTAAGTTTTAGTTTCAATATGAACCCCAGATTTTAGAATTCGTTCACGAATGAGAAAATTATCACTGAAAAACCAAAAACTGAATCTGTTTAAGATCACCCAGTAAATAAAGAACAAGGGGAAAATTCAAAACCGTTTCGATATCGTTCCTTATACTTATAGTGTTGAAATCCAGGAAAAAAACGTTGAAATGGGACATGCCTAACTTTCAGAAACGTTGCACTGTTTTATTTACCACCATGTAGAAACTATTTTGTAAAATACCTAATTTTCTGTAAAATACCAAAAGCAAGGACTGGAAGACTAAGGATTGTGGCCTAGCTAATACTCCAAACGGCAACTGAATCGCTGGCACAAAATTTACTCAGATTCTAAATTCGGGCAAATTCATTTTGTTGATGAAATATAACGCGGTAATTGGGGGATATTACTAGATATTATGGGAATAAATATATGATATACCTATTTAGTAAACTCTTCTAGCAGGAACAACATTATTCAAAATTCTTAACATTGATCAGTTATTGATTGGATATAGTATAATAGTAGAATAATGTAAATTTCCGGAAATCTAAAGGTTGGAGCATATTGGCAGATATTACCGGATATTGCATTGATATACATTTGGCATATTTAGTAAATTTTATGACTTAAAATTATTAATGTTAATAAAACAACAGCTTCCTCAGAGGGAACATATACGCGTGACACAATCATCTTTTCGATATAAGAACATCTATGATGAAAGACTGGCGACACAATTTCTATAAAGAGAAAAAATCAGTAGTCGAAAGCTTAATATTTTCTGGAGTAGCAGATAAACGAAATCCCACATGAGTGGTACAAACAAACAAATATACCGTCAACAAACAGTTTTTCCGACAAAATTTATTCCCTTATCTATTTTGACATTAATCGCATTAAGTATCGTAAATCATCTGGAACAGTCAAGTCTGTATTTAGTAGGCGTTGGCAAACAATTGCTATATAAATAAACTATGTGAAATTAAAATGTGTACTCTTTACGGTACCCTAATATATTCAATTCGTAGCTTACAAAATAACAATTAAGAAGGCATTTTCGATTTTCTGATTTTGATCAATAATTTATTCACCACTTATTTATGCGGGATTAATTATTTCCGATATTTCATTTTATTCATTAATTTATATTCAACTACTAATGATATTAATTTATAACCTATAGTGTGAAAAATTTATTCATTGCGATATAAATCAACACAATAATATTTTTGTCGTAATACGTATAATTAAATCAAATACAAATATGTCTATAGGTTAGTAGGGCTTATGACTCAATTATTATTTTTAGTGAATTTATTGATAATGAGCTATTCCAATTAATATTGTCACTATCAACTATCCAGGAGGGGGCTGGAACCTTTAATGTGACGATAGCACTGACGACGACGACATCGACAACGACGATGGCAACTGAGTTCCACGAACATCAAAACACTTATACTTACTTCGCTAGATGCGCGTTTCGCCAATCAAGATGGCATCATCCGGAGACGATTAAAACTGTCTACCCATGATACCAACTGACGAAATGCGCGTCGAGCGAACTATAAGTGTTATAGCGAACACTTAGCGAACTATAGCGAACTAGAGCGAACTATAATTTTGATGTTCGTGGAAATTCCGTCGTCATTATCGTAGTCGTCAGTGCTATCAACTACCTATCCAGTTTTGTGTAATTAAATTTCACAATAAAATTATTATAAAATGAAGTGGCCTAAAACCAGATTATTTTTGTTATATTTGTTAAAAAATAAAATATTTGTTAACACTTTTAGGGGTGTCAATCCCGAAGGGTTCTTGTAATCCCGGGATTTTCGAGATTTGGTGTGCTTAATCCCGAGATCCCGGAACAAATCCCGAAAAAATAACTGAAACATCTAAAATACAATTTTATTTCTGAAGAAGAAATAAATAAAACCAAAGCTTTTTTTCTTTATATATAATATAAATTAAGTAAAAGAATATTCAAGGGAACTAAAATAATATTATAACTTAATAAAAAATAGATTAAAACCTATTAAAATAAGACTGCAAAAATATGAGTGCATTCATTTCGTCTTGTAGGCTTGAACGAATTTTATTACATATATATCCTACGGAAGAAAAACAACGCTCGAACTCTAGGATTGTAGGCTGGATTGTCAAAAGATAATCATATGCTTTTTGAAGCAACCTTCCACGATTCCCGCTATTTAGAAAAAGATCAATTTCTCTTCTTCTTCCTTTGCATTGCCTCTGAATATGTAACTAATGCTTTTTTTGAAGTTTAATATTTAATGGTTCCTTTCTATTTGATCTTATAATTTCCGCAATCGGAATATCGTCTTCGTCAATTAATTTATCTCCATTGCCATTATTGTCACCCCAACCCAGTATGCCATAACTAAAAGATGACTTTCAATCAAAGTAGTATATTCTGCAGACATTCGAATTTATATAGATGAAACTGCAGGTTCTTAAGGTTCTTTATTAAATAATTAATTTGTGAGTCCCATATCCGTTGTTGATCTACAATAAATATTCTATAAATATGTTATCTTTTATTTTTTCTAAATTTTTACCTTGGTTTTGCTACGTTCTGATATTTATTGTATCAAAAGATGGAAGTTTTGATTTATTACAGCAAACCTTTACGTAGATTTTCTCTATGTTTATGGTTAGAAGTTTGTGGTCAAACCATTTTTTTTGTTGCAGAGATTAGATTCTTTAGCTTCTATTTTAAATAGACCAATCACATATATTGAAAATAATATAGGGCCCAAGACGGTGCCTTGAGTTACCTCATATTCTATAGGTAATGACTCACATGGTACATTATTCTCTCTTGTTCTCTTGCACACTGGATTCTATTTGATATCTAATTTAAAAGGTCTAAACAGTAATCTCCGAATCCAATATATTTCAGTGATAGAAGGAGTAGCAAGTATGATGTGTAAAGGGCTTTCGATAAATCAAAGTACAAAGACAGAGTTTACTTTCATCATTTTCGTTCAATCCAAATTGTTTGTCGGAAATTATATTATATTTTTTAACATATGAATTTAGTCTGTTTGATAAATTAGGTCTGTAGTTGAGCACCTGAAATGTAATATATCACCGTTTTTATAAATAAGAATGATAACAGATTCTTCGAAAGTAGAAGGCCGAGATTAAACAAGGATCGCAAGCAAGGAATTAAAAAACTAAATGTTACTGTACCTTTACATGATGATTTCTCGGGTTGCATTACCTCACAAGGAATATATAGTTTTCCTGTCGATATGCCCCCGCAGTACAGTACACGCAGTGGCTCACCACCACGAACCACAATACGCGGACCTTATTCCTAAAACAGGAAATCAAGTGGCGTTTCGCCGTACATGCAACGGATCATCAGTAATGATTCGGAAGTAAAAGCAAAAAACACGTCTTATTCGCTAGTGCAGCTGTTGAAAATGCTACTGGTTCGCCGATTACTGACACCAGATGTCACTTAACGGATCTTGCACATAGCGAATACACTCTGAGAGATAGCTCCAGACTGACGAAACTGTCCAGTCTCTCAGAGCAAACTATCTCTGAGAGAACTCTCATATTAATTTACCTACTCTGCAAATTTTGGAAAACGTATACGCCATTCCTATAAATAGTAATTACTGCATGCGCCTCTATTTGTCCATAAACTCCGTTCATCATTAACTTCATCATAAAAGTTTAATTAACAATAAACGAGAGGTTCTTTCGTAATCAAAAATATACCCGGAATATATACGAACAATCAAATAATGTAATCGTCGTTATTAGATGTACACTTAATTGAATTAAAACTTTAATTATCCAATTGAAATATAATTATTTTATTGCAGGCAGGGACTTTTTATTGGTAGACTAATGGCTTAATTTAATAATAAAAGACACAACGAGCCCAAGAAAATAACGTAAAAAACTTCTTTTGATGTTTGATATAGGCTCTCCGTAAGGAACCTAATTCGTTCATCCATTAGTAAACGTTATTAGAGTTTAAATCAAACAGTTAATTGATATTTAAACAGATTTTAACAAGATTTTTGTGAAGGGCGGCACCGAGAAATGCAATTTAAAGAATGTTCCCGAGAACGATATCCTCTTTAGCATCCTTTACTGTCAATTACCATGGCAGGAAAAGTGAAATTGATTGTAAGACAATTCCGAGGACATTTCTAATGCATGGCACCGTGAAGTAAGGAAACACATCATGCAATAAGATAAAATAAGAAGATTAAAATAAAATTGGTATAGTAATAGTTTAGGAGAATTAAATACCATAATAGCAGAACTTACAGCTATATCTCTATTAGTTAGGAAGGTTACATACTTTTAGCATTTCGAGAATCTCTGGAGGTTTTCTATTTTTTAATATCAATTTTATTTCGATAATCATTACCATTAAGGTAAACTACTTTTCAGATACTTACATAAAGAATAAAAAAACATTTTTTGAGTTTCTGCCAGACGCTTCGACCTCAAAAATGCTAGTACATCGCACAATTAAATCATTTTCATTTGTTTCAAACGAATCCTAGGTTGCACACGGTCTAGCATATATTTAATGATAATAAATCGTTACGTGTTTGCACCCTGTGCATAAACAGTTAACTAATTTTCGTGGATCCAATAATTTAAACACCCCGTAACTTAACAATACCTCATTAACATTACTTCATTTGACATTAATGTCAAATAATCGTTTCTCGATTATTCTGCGTTATTCTAACAGGCCTCGATGTTTGGAGAAACATTCTCCCGGCGACTAGAATGCTCGGTGGACATTCTCTACGCTGTGACCCT
This sequence comes from Tetropium fuscum, assembly GCA_964058915.1. NCBI lineage: Eukaryota > Metazoa > Arthropoda > Insecta > Coleoptera > Cerambycidae > Tetropium > Tetropium fuscum. The sequence continues at coordinate 461,462 of CAXKVY010000565.1, read as the reverse complement.
ACCCACGATAAGCGTGCCTAACAAGATAAGTTTAAAATATTAACGATAATCTAATTTATTTTACATCTCTAATATTTTGATATTATAATATGTATATTTAACAATATTTGAGTATGTTATACCTATATAAAGAAATTCTAATTTGATGCTGTAATACTGTTTATTTTAAAAATATGTTTAGTTTCATTTAATAATTATATTTACACAATTTAATTTATTTATATGAAAAACTCTGTAGGTTTAGCGATTTTTGGATTCTACATAAAATGTAAGTCTTTAAAAGCACTATCTTGCACACCCTACACCTAAACACAGCTTCGGGAAAACTGATGTTTAAAAAAGTGTTATTGTAGAGAATTGTCAAAAATTAAGGGGAAAGAATTAAATATAGTTTTGTGAATTAAAACTTTTGCCAGTAAAAAAAATAAGATTTTCACCAAAAATATAGGGAATACCACCGTTGAATGAAGGACTCGTTTCCTTTAATCAATGATGCAACACAGTTTCTTAAATTTTGCACAGAATCAAAAAATCACAACATGTACTGTTTGTAACTTCGAAATATGAGACAAAAAATGTTTCAAAGGATACCCACAATTGCCGCCATGGGAGATCGGGGCAGTATAACTTTTCTTACAGCAAGCTAAAATCGTCACTATACATAAAGGCGCTTCACTATAAAGGCGCAACAAGTTATGTTTTGATAGAATACTAATAACTAATCAATTTTAACACAAAACCCATCAAAATAATACACTAAATTAAAGATTAACTGCATTACTTCTATTTCAAGAATTATTGTTGACCCCACTTTACCACAAAATCTTCGATGGTATTAGGCAATTTAGGCATCCAAATGAATGATAATGATGCCGATGTGACACGGCCGAGGAACGTGTAAAATGGATCCGTAATATTTGAATGGGGAACATTCTTATTCTGCATCCCATTCACCAAAGGTATATAGTGTGGTCAATATTTTGTTGTACTACATGGTAATGTCATCATTTGTTGGGCGATGTAGGTATATAAAATCATTTCATTTTCCTTAAATTCCTGGAAATCGCTTACACTTGACAACGCTCTTAAAAATGCGGTAGCACGTGTGAAGAGATCGATACAATGAGGGTTTTTTGCTCGAGTTTTTATGTCTCATATTTCGATGTTACAAACACTATACAGTGTATCTCATTCAAACATTTAAAATGACTCAATTACTCTCTTATTAGTTGCCCTAGATTATATAGAATGGCTTTTCTTTAAGTCTAAAACTTAAAGGTATAAAAATGTTTTTGCATTTCCACGAATTTCCTGATATTGCCTGGAAAATAGCTCTGGAATTTCCTGAATATCACTTTTCGCTGAAAATGCTACACAAGTAAGATTTTTAAATGCAACTGTGTATTATTGCATATTTAGATTCCACGTATGAACATACATATGACTCAAACCACACAAAAAGTATCCAATACTAATCGAAAAATATATTCGGTTGCATATACAAACTGTTTTTAATTTATCGGGGACAATTCATACCTACCTACCTATTTTCACCCGTTCTGCAGGGAAATATTTTGTATTTCAAATAGAATATCTAGTGCCAAGTCAAACTGTGTGCAAAATGTTATTGTTATCTTGAGGTAGGTACATGTAGAAAACTTAATGAAATGTAAGGAATCCTCAAATTTAAAAAAAATCTGATAATTGCTTTTCAAGATAAGACGCCCGACGCGCTGAGCCACTCGGTATTTCAAGTTAATCTTCACGTTCTTGTTCTTAATAAGTCAAGATCGTCGGCAAAGATAAATATAAGTGAAAGATGATTCTTATTTGTGTCACATGTGTCATATAATTCGACATTCTGGTATCAATTACACGAGCACTTGTTACACTTTGTGGATGATAAAAGATATATTATGTAACTGTTTTTCTTTAAACTGAAAGGGAAAATTGTGTTTTCAGTAAACACCGAAAATTAATTTATATTGTCTATATCATGTAAAATAAATACATATAACATCGCTCATAATTTTCCAGGTACCTATTTGCAAACTAATCTCAAGTATTTTCAAGTGCTCTGCGGTAATCTCGAGTATTCTGTTAATTTTTAAGTATTTACATAAGCGTTACATAAGTCAGCTGCCAAAAAATATTGTGCTTGAACTGTTCAAATAACAACTAGCAATACTTGGTATATTTGTTAATGTAATTATTAGAAATAATAATTTGTAAAAAAATAGTACATTACATAGACGCAAGGTTACAATATAGCGAGGACTACATTACATATCGTGTTGGACAGAACACGATTACAGATAGCATTATAATGCGTTAGACGAGAATCAAGATATTTTAAAGTAGTTAGACAGAGAAGCTATATCCTCGCTGATGGCATATTGGGGTAAGTGGATCGCCTAAAAGTTAAATAGTGGGGAGAAGCGGGTGGCATTCAGCAATATTTAGACTTTAAAAGTGAACAGCCAGCCCTTGGAAGTCGCCTGAATCATCAGATAAATTCTTTAAATAATCTATTTCGCGACACACATCGGCCTTATTTCGAGCTACATAACAATGTTTATCCGCCATTACGTTCATCTCTATGGATTCTCTCGGGTGATTTTTATTGATTTTTATTGTAAATCAAAAACGTAGAATTACAAGAAATCTGTTTATTTTATCAAATTTTGTATAAGGGAACTTTATTATTATTTTATTATTATCATTATTAACAACTCTGCGAAAACAAAAATTCAAAAGAAAAAAATCTTGAGTTATTCTACGCTTTTTATTACACTGTGTTCCAAGGGCTGGATATCTCTCTGTCCTAAGAGGATCTCCTCCTGTTTAATAATGCAAAACACTATAAGAGCCCTTGTCCAAGAGATTTCATGATTTCTTAAATCTAAAACTAAAAGACATTCTGCCATAAGATATATTTTATATTTAAAAGATATTAAATATACGAGTATAAAGATATAAATTTTTACGAGAAAACCTTAAAAAGCTTTTCATTATTATTTTTTGTTTATTATTGTAGTATCCTTTATTTTAAATTTAAATATGCCGCCATAATAGGCAGCACTGTAGCTTTTGCAGTTTCCGGCTAGATGAGAGGGAGAGGGATAGAATTAAGAATTAAGAGAGGTTAAGAATTTTGTTGAATGGGAGAACGGTGTGTGCTTCTAAACTTACGTATCTTTATGTTTTTTTAAAATATATTTCTCGTTAAAACGTTGTGTTATTTCTGGGAGAGTCGGTAATCCCGATCACCACTACATTATAATAGTTGTAATCATTATATTAGTCAATTCTATAAAATCTTAATATTTACAAAAAATTTCTTGTTTTCTTAAATCCGAAACTATTGATCGCCTATTATTCTACCACATGATATGTTTTATATCTATATATTTATATAAATTATTACGAGAAATCCATAAAATTATTTTCTTTGTCTTTTAATAATAAGTATATTATTATTATTTAGTTGCAACTAGCGAATTTTATAAAATCCTAAAATATACGAAAAAAAATTGTTTAAATCCAATACTCTTAAAGGACTATTCCACGACAAGATGTGTTTTATATCTAAAAGATCTATATAAATTATTACGAGATATACTTAAAATTCTTTTCATCAGTTTCTTTTGCTTTATATTTTTCAATATTTCTATATTTTTTTGATCCTTAAATAATTCTTTAGTTATTTGTTGTTTATAAACATGTATTTTTGTAATTTTCCGTCTTGTTACATACATAAAATAAACTTGAAAATAAATAAAACTACTTGTGTTATAATTTTTTTAACAAATTTAGGATTATATTTAGGGAAAATTAGCATATTTTTTATCTTTGAAATCATGCATACCAACTGGGGCTTGACCCCTTTCTAGGACATTTACCAATATCACGACACTCTTTACATAAAACATAAACAAAAGTTTTAAGTAAATGCTTTCATAATAATCATGACCTGCTGAATAGACTGGCATAATCCAAATTGATGCAAGAGGACACTTAATTAAAATTAGCTTAAATGCTGCAATAATCTGTTTGATGTCAGTAAGTAACCCCCTATTATAGATGCATAATTAAAAAAATGTGGTATTTTTTAATAATTTTTTCTTACCAAAGAAACATTATTTGATTAGAAATATAATATATACATACCTATACTGTATCCAACGAGAGAATGGACTTGCACTCGAGCGAAAATTCGTCTGTTTTAGTCAGATCTCCGCCCCTTGGAACATTAGTTCAACGCCCTCAACGTCTTAATTGGCTCAGCAGGTAGCCAGGGCCGGCGCCTGGGTCCGATACCTGCCTGGTACCTAATTATATAAAGTACCTACTACTGCCTACCTATTCACAGTTTGTATTTGTAGTCTCGCAAGTACGGTTATTTTAGTTGTGTTGTTTACGGTTGTGAAATAAGTTTTAAATCTATTATAAGAATGGCAGCAGCCAGAGACAAGATAAATCCACCATTATCGCCAATTAAGAATAAAAGAGGCCAGGTAAAGAAATATAATAATAAATATGTTTTATTTAATACGCATACTATTCACCACCAGTAACCGTGGTCAATGATTTATTTTTGTTTTTAATTTTAGGTCGTGCATCAAAGTCAAATTCTCGCTCGCTCTCGCAAAAAGTCGCTCATACATTTATAATAAATTTATGTTAAATAAATAAAATGTTTTCATGTTTTCAAAATAAAATTTTTTTCACCTACTTACGAATTTATTTCATCGAATGACGGTCCTGCGTAGCTCGTTACAGGGCCCCTCCTCTTTAGTCGCCGACGCGCAAAGCAAGTCCATTCTCTCGTTGGATATAGTAAATGTATATTAAAGGCACTTGTATGACAATAACAACTTAAAAATTGCTACAAAATACTACAAAAATCACAGTACTCACATAGTTAAAATTAAGTAGGAACATAAAATTAACATATTTCTGTATACCAAAAATTTTTTTCGTCCTGAAAATGAATACTAATTTGAAGCTTACAAAGTAATAAAAATAAACTTTTTTAAAAGCTTGATTTATATCCATCGGGCATAATCCCGTTGTTCTGAAGCCGGATCTCAGGTTGCTCCTACAGTGTCTCCAATATTTTTCCACAATATTGTTCCACAAAACTCCGTTATGTCATCTACATCCACGAACAATCTGATTTTTTTTATGTGGGTGGCAACACGAGTAGATAGATATTTTTTAAATTAAAATTTGTACTGCACTGTTTTTCTTTGCTTAACCAAATTTTTTTTACCACGGCACGTATGTCACACTTTGATAATGGAAATCCCCACATACCAAGCAGGCCAAAACTGTCCACAATCACTCGTTGTTGCTCATTAGATAAAACCTTGGGATGACCAATCGGGCGATGATGTCTCCCAAGACACTCATTTATAAGAGTCGACCGTGGAATTTTGAACAAAATGGCAGACTGTTTTTTAGATAAGCCTTTTTTAATGGCGTCGAGCGCCTTCTTAAAATTTTCTTTAGACTAATTTTGTTAGTTCCAGGTTCCTGGTATTTTCTCGTAATTTCTTACAATAGTTAATTGGTCAGCTTCTGTAGCAAACAGAATCGACTACACAACAGGTAAAACAAATAAACAGAAAGACAACAGATAAGTAGGAGCGGTGCGCGCGCACTTTCTTATCGGCTGTACGTATCTTTGTTCATACGTGTCAAAGTAGCCCTAGGATGTCAAAGTAATTGTAAGTTGACGGTAATTTGTTATAATAATTGTATTAGTGCTTTAGCAAATTAATCATAATGTTTAAATGTTTCATAAAAAATTAATGTAAAAAAATGTTATAAAAAGCAAATATCATAGATAAAAAATCGTAGGGATATACTATAATATAGAGCAAAAAAAATATATTTTTGAAAAATTGTTTCCAAATAAATTATATTTTCTTTATATATAAATAGATAGATTTTCTTGTTGAAAAAAAGGAAATGAAAATTCAATACATTATACAATCCCCATTTAAGTACCTAAGTAAAATATTATATTACTCAGAATGTATATTTGAATTAAGTAAATAAATATATCGAAATTATTTTCATATTGAGATGATAAAAATACAACAAGTGGTTAAGTTTGTTTTACGTATTGAGTACCTTGAATCACTTGCTGTCATTAAACAAGTAATTTGCTGCATTTCTCATGTTTGGTATGAGAATATATTAGTATAAGAACTGTGTTATGTTCGTATATTTTTACTTCCCTTTTAAATTCGAAAAATAGTAAACTAATATATTTACATAGAATTTTGGCACTTTAAGGAGACATAAGCTCGTAAAAAGAGTAGTCAGTCAGAGACAAATAATTATTCTACTAGTTATATTTAATAGTTTTAGTAATATTTCTGGATTTATTACTTACAGTTCTCTTAAAGCTTTGTTTATGGGAATACTTCAAAGCAGAACAGCAGAAAATCCTTCTAAGAAAGTATTATTCCCGGTTATAGTCGCTGTTAAAGTTTAGTTATCAAAATTCCCGGTGTAAAAATTTCTAACTCAAGATCTAATTTAAACCAGCAGATACGACATATTTCCTCGTTGGCCCAATGATCCTATTGACATGCAGAGGTTATTGGGGTTAGAGCGTACGCTACTTCAGCGTAAATTGGAATTTTTAAAAGAAGAACAATTGACAATTATTGTGCAACGCAGATGGGTTTCTCTAAAATGGAACCGCGTGTTGAACGTTTCTCAGGCAAAAAGTGCCAGTTTACGTAAACCGAGAGCAGAGCGTGTCCCATAAATGAGGTCCTCGTTCATGTTAAAGATTTTTTGCATGTCATTTATTTCCTTCTTTACCGTGTTTTTCGTTTGAATGGGTAATGCATTTTCTATTCAATTAAATTGGACAAAAAGTCCCACAAAACCCACAAATTAATAGCCCGATTACTTCGACAATGGCCTTTTATGTTTCATGGTACACTAATTAAATAGGCCTTTCAGTTTCCTAGAAACCCGGGGTCGTTCAATTTTCACACATCAATGTTTCTTTCCCCGCTATATGTCTAATTAAAAGTATTGGAAATCGGAATTGATTTTATAATGTCGAACTTATGTTAAAATTCAAGGGACTGTAAAATTTTTAATTTGTATCAATTTGTTAAAAATTTTGAGGGTTTTAGCTTTTAAGAAAAAAAAATTATAACAGATGAAGATTATATTTAATGCTTTATTTAGATAAGCAATTTATTTAACATTACACAGATACATAATTGTCCACATTAATTTAACGTAAATAATAAAAACAGTAACATTTTGTGGCGGGAAATATAAATATATAATAATATATAAGAAAAATATTAACACACGAAGTAGTTTCCACAAACACCAAAACACTTTACTTTGCTCGACGCGCGTTTCGCCAACCAAGATGGCATCATCTGGAGACGATTAAAACTCAGTTTTTTTTCCGTTTTTTACACAGTTTTTTACACATACCAACTTGGTTGGCGAATCGCGCGTCGAGCAAGGTTTTGATGTTTGTGGGAACTACTGCGAGTGTTATCATTACATCAGAGGTTCCAGCCCTATCCAGTTTTGAGAAAAATACAAGAAAAGAAAAACAAGAAAAAAAAATTAAAAAATTATATACGAAAGAAATTAAAATATACGGTAAATACGAATTCGAATATGATACGATATGCTAAATTTCATTAGAAAAGGCAGAATTCCATTGATTTTTGGTACCTGTATAATATGGCACTTGTTGACATTTCATGGAACAGGATCCTCTTTATAGTATACCTACTGGATGACGCCGGAAGAGCATTCAGTTGAGCACCAGAAATATAGATGGTAAAGTGTGTCAATCCGGTGTCTGAAATTATATATTTTTTTAATTTTTAGTGTTTACATTTTGAGCTTTTTCAATTTGAAAAAGATATCAAAATCCTTTGATTTTTATTTACTATAAACAAAAGTGGCCAAGTATTTGGAAAAGTATTTAAATACTAAGTATTAAAATATTTTTAACCATTTTTAAAATATTTAAATACCTACTTCTCAAAAGTTTAAACAAATCTTTCTGTCAAAGTATGTAAATACTTTTTAGTGTAATAAATATACATATTCAAAATATTTAAATACAGTTTGAAAAGTATATAAATTCTTTGCAGTTATTGCAAAATAGATTTTCCAAGTGCCTAATAATAAGGGATATAATATTATTCTCTCATTAGCCTAAAGTTGGAAATAAATTATGGTTTTTTTGAATAAATTTTGAACTGTTCAACCGATTTTGTTGAAAATTAAAATAAAGGTTATTGAAATAAAAATAAGTCTCTATCGAATAATAATAAGGCGTTTCATAAAAAAATAGGGGCGTAGATAATAGATAATAATTTATCTATTTCTAATTTAATAACATATAAAATTCTACATTTAAGTTAGGAAAAATCCGTTATTCAAAAAAAATTGGATTAGAGGCTTTGTTGCAAAAAAATGTCATGTCAACACAGAAATTATGTTGTCGTTTTATGTTGTAAGTTTTAACATTTTTTGGCACCTAAATTACTTTTAAAATTAAATCCACATTTTATCGACTCGGTTTCGACATGTTTTCAAACTTCCAAATCCAAATCTCAAAAACGACGTCTCTATTCCAAATTTGGAGTAACTGAATTTTTTTCAATAGAATGTAGAAATTTCAACGCCCAGGTATCAACCAACCCTAATTTTTTTATGCGTTGTTATTTTTCGATAGAAACTTATTTCCGTAAACTTTGTTTTTTGGTAAAATTTTACCAAATCGGTTGAACGGTGCAAAAGTTATGCGAAAGAAACGATTGTATATTTCCAACTCTAAAGGGCTTTATTACCTCCGTTATTGGACACTTTGGAAATCTATTTTCTCGGGAAAGTCCCCCTCGTTTTCAATCCTCTTATCACCTACTAAAATTAATGTTTTATAAACTGGACCGCCCAGTATAAATCAAAAGTTTTCCTATGTATTAACTAGATAAATAAAATTAACTAGAAAGTCTGGTTGTGTATGTACAGGGTGAGTTCTCTAATTTGGTATCCCACAGCATCTCCGTATATAATGAGGCATTTTAAGAATTTAAAAGCTACTGCTAAGTCAGTATTCATATTTTTGTTATCTTGAAGTTCCATATTTTTTTACCTCAATATCTGACGATGCTTCCTGAAATTATTGAAAATACCAACTACTTTCCATGCTGGTTCCTTAAGTAAATAAACATGCGAAGGTATAAGGACGCGATCAAGTGGGCCCTTCTGAAGTTAATTAGGCTGCGGTTAAGTGGGTCAGCAAGATGCTACACACCGAAGAACAAGACTTAAGAGCTTCTCTACCTCTTATGGTTTGAATGACCATATGCCTGAGAACCCGTCCCTTTTAGAAAACCAACCCCTCTTTCTGTGTGATATAGGCCGCTCGACGCAATTCGGTTATGCGAAGGACCATCTATTCATAAATCATGCGTTTAGAAGTTCTGGACGACCAAGGCTATGTAGGCAAATTATACTGTCATTATGTAGGACTAGCCACTGCAAAATCAATCAGCTCTGTTATGTCTTAAATATATAAATATATTGACTAATATTGGAATATGGAATCCGGAGGCTGGAACTATTTCTTCCATATTGCATTATCAAAAATCATTTAATCTGTGAAAATTATTGAAAAAGCCAAATAGTTCGAAATTACCAGAATCATTTATTACCTAACTCATTATTTCTGTTTCTTTTTCAAATCCGGATACACCGACCGATGGATTGAACGTATTTAAAACCTGATTTTTGTTGTTTAAGACAGACATCACAATTTTCTTACGTATATCTTGAAACGATTTTGATTTTACAATGATATCATAGCTTTTATGATTCATAGATCTTATGATACCTATTTTTGATTGTTATATAGCATATTACAGACATACGTGTTCGTAACAGAACAACTTTGGAAATCTAATGTATTGAATAATTTTTCCTGAACTGGTGTCAGGAAAAATTAGCGGAACAAATACCAAAAAAAACGTAAAGAGAAGTATGTAGCTCAAAATTTGCAGATAAATATTTGCCAATTAATTGTGACGGAAGAAAAGTTCATAAATATGAGTAGCCCAAAATGTGTGCTAATTATTTTCTAGTTAGTAATTTTGTTATATTTATTTTTCTCCGCTGACGGAATAACTACCAAAAAATTCCGTAAAGATAATTACCAACCTAGCTAAAAACCTAGCTTTTAAGCTAGGTTTCGCTAATTATTTTACACATTTACACAACAATATATATGTTATGTTGCACAAAATTTACTAACAAATCATTTAATTCATTCATTCATTCATTCATTCATTCATTCAGCCATTTGAACTACTGATACAAACTTTGAGCTTGACTTGCAAGTAAATAAATGCTTGTTTCAATAGTAAGTTGCAAAACACAAGTGGACGAAAAACAAAAAGGAGCGAATTTATTGTCGAATTTTGAAATAATTATATAACGTTTTGTAAAGGTTTTTGCCTTTTTGGAACCACAAATTTTTTTAAACAATTTAAGAACGTCCAGTAATATAAAATATATGAGTACAGTCTTTATTTTTTTAAATATGAAAAAAATTGCCTGTATATTTTTACATATTTCGGTAGTTTATTTATTGATGCATAGCATATATTTCAAAAATATATGCTATGTTGGCAATTAGTCTGACCGTTTTTGATATATTACGAATTTTATTATATCTAATACATCACGAGTTGCCATGGAGAAAATAGCTGTTATATCTAAAATGGGTTACTGATATAGAAAAATTGATGTTAAATTGTCAATAATTATTGCAGCAATTGTCTTTCTTTTCCATGGCAATCCATGAAACACACGCTAATGTATTAGCTTTGAATTAGGTATAATAAGAAAGCAATATATCAAAACGGCCAGATGAAATGCCAATATGGTATAGGTTTTTGGAATCAGGGCGAAAAAAACGTCCAAAATATGCAAAGATATGCAGGATCTCCGTTTAAAAAACATAATATAATTTTTTACTAGTTTTCGATCACTTTTTGTTTATTGTGCCTCGCGAAAAGATGGTATTTATAAAAATATAAAAACTTTTCCCTTTACACCTTCCTTATATCTCTAAAAATAAAGGCTGTAGGTAGTTGTCAAAATATCTGGAATTACACTCCTAGTAAGGATGTCGCTATATCGCGTATACACGCTATTTTATGATATATCGTTGTGATATTTCACTTTTACTTCCTGCAATAACGTACTCCCCACTTAAAACTGCTGCTGATAGAAGATCTGCATCTACCAACAACTAGTGTGGCTTGAGCTAAATAATTAATCAACACAACATATCTGAATATTTATAATTTACATCATATCATTGGTTATGATAATTATTACATTAGTTAAGAATTGAAACATATTTATAGAATCTACTTGTTTTGTTGTTTCTTAAGGAACATAAAAATATAAGACGACAGACAGGCGTGACAACTTGTCGCATTTAAGGACTTTACCAATCGAATGCTGATAAGTTTAATGGGTGTTATTTTTTTAACAAACGCTTCAAATTTTGCAGAAAACATGATCCACTGCGTGAAACGTTTGCATTAAACCCAAATATGTTAGAATACAATTATTTGGTATTACCAACGTTAACTAATATTTAACGACCTGTGTATTGCCTTTTTAAGATCTCAGCAACCTTGATTTATATAACTTCTAATAAAGTTATATAGATTTCCATTGCCAACTATGTTGTGGTATTTATTACTGAACTACAGCGACGAAAAGCTTAAATACAGTATAATAAAACCTGTATGGCAATTTATGTTCAATAAACTCGACACTGCTTTTGATAGGACTAAAGTTATCTGGCATTAAGGATACTTAAAACTTATCAGGACTGATATTTTACACTTCTATGTGTACTTAGATATTTTGTCGGCAACACTGAAGACAATCTAGACTTTATATGTTCCAGTCGAGTATACTATTTTAAAGTCACGTAATACGCATTGAATTTTTGTGCGCTCTTATAGTAAATTTTGTGGAAGATGTAATTAAATTATAAGCTCCTCCTTAGCACCGCCTCTCACTATAAAATATAATCGTAGCTGCCTGGAGTTATTAGGCCTATTAACAAATTGTAGACATATTTAAGTTATCTCTGGTTAAGGCGACCCATAATCATTTTTTAACCTCGTATTTAACTACATTTTGGTATTTGGCCTTGATTGTATACCGTTGGTTTAATTATTTAATTAACCATTATATCCTACTAAGAATTCACAAATAGGATCAATTGTCGATATTTTGATTCGCCCTAGAGATATTATAAAAAATATTAGAAAAAGTTTTTCAGAATAGTCATATAGGTACTGAGATTAATGACAAAATTCGCATTTTAATTTTTTTCATTATTTTCAGACAAATGTGACCTATGACCCAAATGTTTTATGTGACCTCACTAAAACATTTAAGCATATACATGATTTTAAACATTTTATTTATCCACACAAATGTATACTTTTCGCAGGATACAACTTTAATAATTCCAAATTCAAACTATCTTGTTTTATTTATAAGTATCGATGACATTATAAAAAAGGCAGATGTGTTTCGAGCGAGCCAAGGAACTTAAACTCAATCAGAATAAACCACAGAAATTATTTATATAAAAAAATATATATATAAAGAAATTATTACACACATCTTTTTTACTGTTTCTTATTTTAAATTTTTTTGCTTGATAATATCTAGGCTAACAATTAATCACAACAAGAAGCACCTCGCGTTGAATGTGAGGGGCTTCTTATTTTCCTATTTTCTTTAAATTTTGAGGAAAATATGAATTATTAGATCTGATATAGTACGTTACGTCTCTGAAGTTAGCAGATCACATTTTCACATACGAATAATGAAACGTAAATGCTAATTCAGTGCCCAAATAATTTTCTCCCTCTTTAAAGACTCATTAAGTTTTTCGATCTTTCCAAATCTTGTTTTTTCTGATTTCCTCAAAATTGACATGCCTACTTATGTTAGATCCATTTCCAAATCCATATAAAAAAGTTTATATCCATTTATATAATGGACATTTATCCGATGTGAAGATAAAAGTCATAGTCATGTGAAGATAAAAGTGCCACGTTGAACTTTTTTTTATTCACATGTTCTGGTGTCCAACAGCAAAGCTGTAGACTAATTTATTTGTTTACTTATTAGGATTTTTTTTGCTTATTTAGGATTTCTTCTATCTCTTTAATGAATCCAAAAATTAAATCCAAATGGACCATAAATCCAAAAATGAAGCCATAATGGCTACGGGGAAGTCCAAAAATTATTATATGTGTAGTTTTTACTTCCATTTTTGCAATTTAGCAGAAAAATAAAAAATGCCAATGAGAAAATATTCTTTTTTTCGGCATTTAATTCGCACTATATTACAGTCAATAATTTTCCGCGGTTGGGTATCACGAATTCGTCATTTAGCGTTATAGGCCAGACGACAAGGGGACAAGGAAAATTCTATATAAAAATTATATTTTTATGGATTTTGTAAAATAACTCGGTCTCGGTGCACCGTACAGAAAATTTTCAAAGGACCGAAAATATAAAGCCAAGTAAATTCTCTACAAAAAAGGTCTTATTCACTAGTTTAGTAAATGAAGAGGTTGCCGAGATAAGATGCTTAATGCAGAACATACATGTTCTAGTATACTGTATTTACAGAAATTAGTATTTCTTCTCGTTTCCACACTCCCTAGCAGTAGAACATTCGGCGCGTATTTTTAAGTGGTTTAAGTATAGGCCTAATCCACTTTCTTGCCTTTGCAAATGTTCTAATGCGTGGAGTTTCATAATATGCTTTACTAATTTCATACTAGTTTTTTTTTTGGACGTAGAAGGTTGATCAATTGGCTCATCAATGTTTTCACCAAACTTTTCGGCTAGTTCTTCTTCATTGTCTATTTCTTCGACATTTTCATCGGTGTCATCAGATCTTCTATAATAGTTTCAACTTTGAACACGCCTGACAAGATCCCCACAGTAAGTTGTTCAATCAACGACATTATTGAACAGTATACAATTAAATTCTAGCGTCGGTTATGCTTTCTGGAGTTCCATTTGGGTCTTTAAAACAGTAGATTTCAAGCTTGGCTGATTAATTAAAACCCTAAATCTGTGCTTTAGAAGATTTAGATGCTTTAGAAGTGCTGTCGCACCTACTAAATATATGTAAGAAAAAAAATGTTTTCACGGCCGGGTTCAAGAGTGGGTGAATAGAGTGTAGCGGGTGAATAACCATGATTAGGTGATAGCACCAGAGAGTAACCCCACCCAGGTTACTATCTAGTGCTGTTGCCGAATAGAGAACAGTCCAATAATTCTCAATTTTAAATTTATTAGCGCAAGCGTATAATTCATTATATGCCTTAGATGTTAAGTGCTATAACTTCAGAAACGGCAAATTTACAGAATAAATGTCTAAAACCTTTTTAAAGAGAATTAAATTTTCTTTATTTTTGGTTACTTGAAAATTTTAACTACAATGCACCCAGATCGAGATATTTTGAAAAATCCATACATTCATTATTTTTATATGAGATTTTCCAATATGGCGGTCAAATCCGGGATCGGTAGACCGTGCAAATTTATTATGGTGTTAAACACATCCAAACAAAGAATAAACTGTATTGCAGCTTGCCCCCATTTATTTCCACCTAGACCGAATAAGAGCGACCTATTGACTGGCCTATTAATATTCTACGATCCTTTTGAAAGTTAGCCGAATATGTGATAAAAACATATGAGTAAAACTTTTTTGGAATTTAATTAGCATTTAAAGAGCGTTTAGTTATCTGCTGCTAATTTAGTTCTGTTGACTTAAAGGACGTCCGTATGTTTTGTAGCCGAAGCAAAAAATACTAGGGCGCCTAGTGAGGAAATAATTTTATATTTAGGGCCCGACTTATATTAGGGCTAGATCTAAATTAGCCGGAGAACGTAACTCCATATAGGGAGTATAAAAATAGTTTCAGGCTCGGTTTCAGACTGGGATAAAGTACCGTACAATAGAGAAGAGAGGGAGAACCCTAATCCCTAAAACCTATTGACCGTGTACTTACCGGATAATGATATAATTATATGCTGAATTATTTTTATTGCCTTTATACAAGAAATGTGTAAAGCATTACTAGAACTATTTAGAACTATTAGATTAGGTAGGCTAATAGGGATGTGTTTGAAAATTTCTCTAATGCGATTTGACTACATATACCATAAATGTATATGTAGTATATATTATGAATTATGAATTAATCTTAAAGTAACTATAATAATCGGGTACCAATTAAATAGTCAGTATTTCAATTTTATGGATAGTAGGGGAGAGTGTTGTAGGGGAGAGTGTAGAAAAAAATCTCGGAATGATTTTTACATGAAAATATTCTGCAGAGTTTTTCCTGTGTATGCCTCATCCTGTAGTGATGCAAAACTAATGGAAACTCATGAAAAATATTTTTGAAAAGAAACATATTCATTGGTCCAAGGTACCATAACGTCTTGTATTTTGGACCTGACTTGATTGTATCTTGGACAAGAATAAAGAAATTGTAGTATGAGAGCCATGCTTTTTATTTTTGGTATTAGAATAGACAGAAACAATTGTAGTCTTCGCTTCATCTTAAACTCCGATAAATCTATGTCGAAACAAATTTGAGATTCTTGTCTTCTTGACGTTCTAAGAGTATTTGGGAATGGTAGTTGTAAAATTATTTCATCCAACTGTATGAACCACTTTTCTTCAGAACTAGGAATGAAATTTCTGGCAGCAGTTTTTCCAGGGATTTTGGAATAATTCTTGACAATTACATTATTACAAACTTCATCGATTTCAGCCACGAAATGAAAGAAACTTTTCTCTTCACCTATATGAACCAAAATAGAGTCTCCTTCTGCTAAGAATTCCTTTGAATAGATTTTCTTATGCTCCTCTTCTTCGTTTCTTCTAAGATAATGTTTCTTCGTCTGCAGATAAACAATCTTCTAGTATCAGACTTTCATCCTCACTCTCACTATAACTGCTTTCTATAAGGACCCTTTTCTTAACTTTACAACTAACGGTGGTTTGACACTTTTCTTGCCCTTACTCTGTTTAATTTCATCTTTGATGGGCGGTTCAGTCAAAACATGTCCAACTGACCGTCTGATCGCATCTTGAACCGGTCCAAGGTACAATATATATTAGTGGACCAAGGTACAACTTCAGTACATTTGAAGAAAATACACTGCCATAAATTTTTGATAATGTCGGGAAAGCAACAGTCCTGGAAATACCATGAACTCTGTTGAACTTAATTTGTGTAATTAATATGTTGACTAACTCTCCTAACAAAATAACGAAACACACACAAACTTGCAACACAAAAATTGTTCTTCTTAGTCTTTTATTTATTAATATATTGCGCAACCATCCACAGCCATGTGCAATTCACTGAAAACTGAAAGCAGGCGACATCTAGAAGCATTTAATACAACGTCGAGTCCATTCGATAGGAAACCATCGTGGGCTCCGAGGTACAATGCGGTACCACTCTCCCCTACACTTTTCCACTATTTTATTTCAATTGGTCAGTATGACAGTAAATGGTTGGTGAAAATAATAAATGGTCAGTATGATAATAAATGGCCGGTGAAAATAATAAATGGTCTGTATAATAATAAACAATCGGTAAATTTATTAAATGGGCAGTATGATAACAAATGGTCGGTGAAAATAATAAACGGTCAGTAGTATAAATAAACAATAGTCTGTTAAATTAATAAATGGTCAGTGAAAGTAAGAAAAGGTCAATAATATAAACAACGGTCAGTTAAATTATTAAATGGTTGGTGAAAATAATAGACAGTTGATAAATTTAATAAACCGTGGGTAAAATAATAAATGGTTGGTCGATGGTCATATTCATTTCATATAAATACAAAAACATTTGAAAACAAAAACATATAAAGAAAAATATAAATCAAACAATAATAAAACTCAACTTAATGAAAAAAAACACTCTGCCGTTTTGTGCAGATAATCTGAAGTGGTGATAATCTGAAAATAATTATAATTAATAATACGCACTAACTACATATACCCATAGGTGAAATATAGCTCCCTATTGGTCGATTTTTGCATACTGGTCATTTCTTAATTCTTACTGTAGATTTGCAGATTTATTACCTGCTAATCCACACCTGATTAATTTTTACTAACCATTATAATCACAATAGTGAACAGAGAAATACAGGCTAAATAGTACTTTTATTGCTACAAAATTACATTACTGTAAAGTAGGTAATACTGAGTCTTTTGCAATATTTTACTGAATGTTATATTATACCATACATAATGAATTGAACACTGCTCAGTTTATTACCCATAATACCCAACTCAGCCCATAATAATCTACAATTTTAGTAAGTTCGAATCATCAATTATTATTCAACTTTGTACTGCGATTTTTTTTACTTATATTATTTCAATTCTTCATCGTACAACGCGTATATGGGGTGAATCAGAACTAAATTTCAAACCCCTTTAGTTTCATGCTGTTTGCACCTGGTCAGTTTACAATGTAAAGGAGGGTTATAATAGAACCTAACAAACTTACTGGAAAACATGGCCTCTGCCATGCTTTTACATATTATTACACGGGATAAATTAAGGTACAAATATTAGAATAGTATATAAGAGGTAGGATATTAATTAGGAATAATAGATAGTATAGAAGAGGTAGTATATAGGATATTTTATCATTGCCTAAATGAATATATGCTAACCAGCCTATTGGACCAGTAATATTTTTTCACTTCAAGACAGTAAGTAGGTACTTTAAGACAGGTGAATTTATACTTAGGTACTTCAACTTGTGAATTTATAAATTAGGTAACAATTTTTGAAGATATTTACAGAATCTATTTCCTTTTTTTATATCATTTTATCAAGTTATTTTTCTAGTTATTTTTCTGCTATACCTAATTATGTTCATTTCTTAATTTTAACATCAATTTCTACCGTTTATATTCTTCTTCTAATGTATCATATCTAATATTCATTATGCTATATTATGCAACATGCTAAAACACAACTTAATATTTTTTTAGTATCTTTATTTGAAACCAACTTTGACAGACAATATCGCGATTTTAACATAGCACGTAAAATTTTAATAACAAATGGATCCCTGTTTATGATCCAAATCGCAGCTTAAGTGTCATTTCTTCTGACACTTTATCTTTTTATTAGTTTTATTTTAGCGTTTTTTGTATATTTCACCGTGTTTTGAGAATTTTATTGTATTTTTATTAGTGTGTGGGTGTGGTGGAAAGTGTATTGGGAACATAAATAATGGATATAAGATAAATACCAAAACATTCGAGATAGTGATAGGTTAAATAAAAATAGTTGAGCGCATGACCAAATGACCAACATAAGAGAAATGAAGTTCCTATCATTCCTAAGTGTCAATCTAGTTAAATTTCCTTCCCTGACCATAGTCCGGCTATGGTTCTACATTCTTGGTAATATGTTGTTTATACGGATGATGAAGTTGATATAAATATATATAAAAAAATTCTATTGCAATTAATTTCAGATTGTTCCCTAGTTTTTCCAGTCTTCGCCAGTTTCCCCAGTTTTGCGGTTCCTGAATTTAATGATAGGTGCAGCATATGAAAAAAAGAAAAATTAAAAATAAGGGGAAAACATTTTAAAAAATTTCCCTCAGCGCCTTCTACTGTAATGTGATTTTTTACTAAATATGTTAACATTAATGCACATCGCATATGTTTTCAAGAATCTTCATGCTTACGACATCGACAGCTTCACGCGACGTTACCTAAATTATTGATAGAACATTCAGTATTCCATAATTTGTGACTTTTCTCCCACAATAAAACAATCGGCATACACTTCCATACAACCACTTTTATTCTCCGAATACCACTTATTCCGAAACTTCCGACCGAACACTTTGTCTTTTGTGTTTGTTCCCCATCGAGAGAAGCGCAGGTCTCTCACAATTTAAAAAAACCTTTTTGTCCTAAATTTTCCATCTGAAAATGGCGTTTCCAATAAAATACAAACTAGATCGAACATTTTTATGATTAATATAGAACAAAGATTACAAAGATCTGCTCTAATAGTGGCACACGTCACCGTATAAAGGCAAATAATGTTGCGAAATGCAGCGGAATACCAACTGATATTGATATGCGTCACATGCTTATGCTATGCATTGCACGGTAACACGAAGGCGTTCACCCCGCAACTCTTCTGTTTGTTTATTTCTGTGTACCTATGTGTAAATGTGTGAAATTTCTTTGTAAATAAACAAACTCAATACATTTTCAATAAAGATTTTTTTACCTAAATTATAAAATTTATATGAAATTTAAAATAATTTTAAATGGTACAACCAAGCGGAAATTGGGATTTTCAGGTGTAACGCTGCGTCATTACATCCTCTAGCGAGACGCCACTGAGTTTTGCTAAACTAATATTCCAGCCGAATACATGTTAGTATATTAGATCAAACACCATAATATGTATATCTATATGTTATTTATCAAAAATGTATGTGTAAAATATTTTTTCTACAGTAAGGTTTAGAAAAAAATATTAGATTAATAACATTTTTAATGGCGTTCGACTAATCTGTTCATATTTTAATATGTGTTACAAGACGTTATAGGTTACACCTTTGATTAAATCATTAATAAGTTTGTACGTCATCGTGTTTGATATCTTGGGAAGATAATACATTAAAATATTACATCAGAACTGATTAGGTAGGATCGAGAACAACTATTAATTTGTGTTAAAGTATTTTATAAATGCATACTAAAAGAGTACTATACATACAAGTTTATAATGTGGTTATTGTAATCGAGGTAGGTTTAATAAATAAACGTGTTACCTCTGATTGTTCTCGGTAAATATTAGTTTAATGGGAAGTTGTTTTTATTATTTAAACAATCGTTTGCCGGAAACTATATATCTGATGGTGATTTACACCAAATGTTATGAAAGCGTTAATAAATCCCGACATGTTTTCTGCGTTAGACTTTGTTTACTTTCTATTTATATTTACGAGTGCGATTTCAATTAAAGTTTTCAGAATCTACAAAGTACTTGAGTTAAAAGTGAAGTACTCAGACTTTACGACGGAACCTATTAAAATAGCCACAAATAATTTACACGCAATTAATTATGGACTGGCTCATAAACGTATTGATGCCTTCTTCAAATGGATAGCAGAAAAATATACCGTTTATAATGTGCAACGCTATTTCCTTGATGCTGGTAAATTCGTAATTTAATGAGTTCATTTCAAATATTCTTGATGATTGCATCTTACATGAATTGGGTTTAATATAACAAAGATGTTACTTCATTTAATGCATCATATCATCAAATGCTTCTAATGCATTTAATGCATCAAAAAATTGAAGTCGTGGAAGAAATGATGATGAAATTAATAAGGTCATATTGGAAAGTGATAGCGAAAGTGACTATTTCAACTATAGGTCTGATGATGAAAGTAAGGATATACAAAAAATATATATCAAGCTAGACCGTTAATATGGTGTTTACTATAACTGGTATGTCGGACAGGTTAGAAAAGTGTTGGAACAAGGAAAAACTGCAACGAGTTTTCTTCAATTTGAGAAAATTGACAAATTTATTTGGCCATAGAAGTCGGCAAAGCCATAATCAAAAATGATTTTATATTTTACGGTCCACTTGATATTCATTGTTCAGGCCCATTCTCCATTAAAAGGCACGAAAGTCGGTATAAATTAGAATTTAAGAGTATTTTGTACCTTGCTTGTTAATATATAATATTTTATATTGCTCAGAATTTTCATGTAATCGTTTATTACTAACAAATACAATATTTTGATTTTAATCTTTGGTTAGGGATTTTTAACCACATCTTTAGCGACACATATTTTTTGTTTCCATTCTGGGTAGATGCAAGTTTTTCAGAATATTTTATAATATTTTAAACTATCTCTTAATATATAGGCAACATCTTAACGTGAGTGTTAGGGGAATTATAAACTTTGTCTCTTAATACCATTGGTAGGTTATAAGAGACAAAATAGACGAATTAAAAATAAAAATATATTGCAGAAAAACCATGTAGTATAAAAATCAGTCAAAAATCAAAACAACAGAGTTGTTTATGCAATAATCTCCTTTAGAGAAAGATTTGTTGTGTGAAAATGTTGGGAATCTATCGATATTTAATTACCATATATTACCCAGTTACGTCTTATTACCTGATTTGTCTCTTATTACAGTGCTCATCTCTATTTAAACTGTTGCCAGTTTTAGTTAAGTTATAGCGAGTAATTGTTGTTTTTTAAATTTTTTATAATCTTTCGGACCTTCAAATGGATTGATATTTAGTTTTAGTAATATATCTCCAACCTCCAAACTTTTGGGTTATTCATAACTTTTTTTGTCTACACTGATTTTCCCATAATGACGTATGGAGAAATCTTTATAGTGGAACCGACAATTTAATGTTAATCTAAATTCTTCCAACTATAGTGTTTTCGTTTGATATACAAACTAGAGTGAAAACCAAGGTGAAGTGACTTCAAAAGGTGTCTTATTATGTCATATTCATATATGTGCAAAACTTTTGAGCCAAAAAATTATTTAGTTTTAAAATAAGAGAAATAAATTAAATTGCTATTGCCCAGCAAGTACGAGGAGGTAAGAGCGCCTCTTGCCAGGATAGAACCTGGTCAGGTTACTTATTATTAGTATGTAAGACTGTTAGTAAAATTTATAACAAATTAACTCGGGACAACTAATTTACGGGACATGTTATTATTTTCACATATAGTTACACTCACATTGGTATTTTTCATTGGAACTTATTAGTAGCACTCTTCACTAAAACTCACATCAGAAATTCATATCACTATTCACTATCTGAAAATAAGTTTTTCACTACACTTTCACTACTGTCTTCATTTACATTTATTATGACTGGTTTAACGGAAGTATCCATCATAATATCGAGATCCCACATTCTTGAATTCACCTTCTTCACATGGTCTATACATTTAATCCAGTTGGCCGCATTTACTTCTTTGATTGCACCATTGAGAAGTTTTTTCACATCAGCTGACTTAAATGTTGTATTTTCTCTAGAAACTTTCCCTTTTATTAGCGCCCAAATAAGCTCAATTGGGTTCAGTTCGCAGTGAGGAAGCAATCGAATTACCTCCATTCCTCTGGATTTGGCCATTTCATCCACTACATACTTCTTGAAACCTGGAAAATGTTGCCTTGCCAGTGTCACCAATTCAGCTTTAAGTAGTGAATCATCGTGTTCAATGTTTCTTTCTTCCAGCCAGTCTTTAATTTACCCTTTCCGCCATGCAGTTGTGGGCAGCTGTTCTGTTCTCCGAGAATGATAAGATTATTTTTTTTGTTTTGTTTCATATATTAGGATAATTGCGCGTGCCACTGAGCACCGCATTCCATTAGTTTGCATACCTAACGAAAGCATTATAGTTGAAAATCTTACGGACGTTCCGAGTACCGGTTACGAATATTATCAAATTTCGCTAAGTTCTATAGGGAATAAGATATGCTATACATAACAATGATTGTATATTATAGCTATTATCACGAGAATAAAATCGATCAAGTTTACTTCAAGCTGGAAATGGTGGATATTAAATACAGTTTCAATGAAAATAACTTCCATTTCAGATTTATAGCGTCTTAAATTTGATACGTCGAGCGTGATCCGACTTCTAAGTGTCTGGCAGAAATTTGGATGGAGACGAATGCATTGGGAGATTTTATTAAATCGGGAGTATGTTAAACAAAGTAGCAATTCGGCTGGTAGATACGGGCGATTATATTGTATTTCAGTTTGTGAAGTCATGTAGACATAAGTGACTCTTCATCAGTGTGCGTATTAAGCATCTAAATACTTGTTCCATTAACCATTCATGAGGCTGAAGCATTATCGGTACTAGTTTATGAACTCCCTTTATAAGTCCTTCATGAATATCGTATAGTTCTCATAGAAAATAAGTCCAGGAACAAAGCATCAATGTTTTAACGGTGTTCATTTACCGAGATAAAGTTTTATTGAGGAAGCCGAGTTTTACCTGCATTTTGAAAACTGTGAAATGCAATGCAGAACTACGTTTATCTTATCAAAGAAAAATAGTTTCAAGAAGTCGTTCTGAAGACTTCAGGAAGGTTCACGATACCGAGTAGAGTATATAATACCTTCTGGCCGACACCTTAAAGGTAATATAAATGCCTGAAAAATCATACACGATTTTATAGTTGTTAACGTGGAGCTCCGCTGCCGCTGCAAACACAATAAACTATAAAGGAACAGCAAATTACACTCGCCTTATGTGTTTTATTTCCATTTTATTATTTATATCTCATTATATTCCTCAGTAATGAGCCATAATAACTTTCTTACGACCTATGACTGTTCGTCCAAGAAGTATTTATATTTCATGCTAGCCACAAACGTTTATATTTCAGCTTTGTTTAAAGCACATCTAACCACAAGATTTCAGAACTCACGCCTCTTGATTATACATCTCATTGATGTCTGTTGATGTGGATATCTTGCAGATGTCTGATATAAGGAGGAACGTGGGGGTATAAATACACTATTTATAGTGCAATATCATATATCATTTCGCTTGTTGTTACAGAAAACAAGTAACAATCAAACCGGAGGTAAATTGCGGAACCGATTTAGGAATGCGAGTGTAATGTATATATTTACTGTAGCTTTGTTGTTTTATTTGGGAACTCATATAGACATTAGGTTGCGTGATTATTTGAAGAATAACCGGCAGGGACGGACTGGCTTGAATCTTATCACATCATCTTTAATGCAATATCTAATGAAAAATCTGTATGTTGCAAATTTAACCACACAATTCGCAGAATAAAAGTATTTAGAGTAGCTTATCTATAATCGGTTGGGTAATCAAGGGTTATCCGGAGACGATCAATTTTTTCCGGGTAAATACCCTCCGGTGCAAAAACTCAATATTTCGGAAAATTTAAGGTTGGAATTTTTTAAAATTTTAATTTCAAATTTCATATTTTTTGTAGAATACAATGGAGTGGATCTGGGTTTAACAACAGACAACTCAGTCAAAAACTTTTTTTCCAATCTATCAAGACCATCTATAACAAACCTATAATAAATCTATCTATAAATCTATTCCAAAATGATAAGGGGACGATTATCATTTTGGAATGGTTTGTGCAGATGACGTCAATGCGGGGAGGGGAGAACGATCAATTAAGAGTATGGGAAAATTTTGACTGCATATCTCGGTGGCTTATAATTTAAAAAAAAAAGTTAAAAATGTAAAATGTAAAAAATGAAGAGTACGATAAAAATTTGAACTTTTTTTTTGTAGTCAAAAGTCGCCGAGGTATGCATTGAAAACTATTTTCCCATGCTTTTAATTTATCGTTCCCCCCTCCCCCTTCAACCGGTATGCCCAAACCATGCCAAAATGATGGGAAGACCCAATTTGATAGATTGGGGAAAATTTTTAAGTTTGAGTTGTCTGTTTTCGACCTATATTTCTCTGCAGATCCACTCCACTATGTAGATCAAATGAGCAATTTCAACTTGCATGTCCAGTAGTATTTTTTTAAATTCTTGCATTTTATATTATGCAGAGTTAATTAAAAGGTTGTTTTAGAACCCTTATTTTAAAACACCCTGTGGAGTAATTCCTTACCTGCAAAATTTAAATTTTTGTGAACGATATCTTTTCCACATTTTGTTTTTTAGTTCATGTCTTTATGTATATTGGTTCATTTTTCAGAGCAGCATAGACTTGTCACCAATATACGAGCCCCTTCCCATATCAGTTGGCCCACCCATTGAAATCTTAGTTTTTTGGTCAGCATCAAAACATAATAAATACTACAAGCTGTGTTTAGGTCTCAAAGTAATTAATAGGGCATATTTAATCTTATGCAGTAGAAAACACCCAACTTTATTGGTCTTCACTAAATGTGTAACAAAGAAGCAAAATGTTGCAAGTACGGCGATCAACCCATTTTTTTATTCATTACAAAGTAAGCCTACAATTCGGGTGGCCGTGGAAAACAGACGCCACAACAATTAAACAATTATTGCTAATACTCATAGCTGTCAGAATTCATTTGATACAGCTTCAAAGTAGTTGTGTTCTTTAAAAATGGGCAGAGGAAAGGTTATGGATGACAAAATTCGTTCACTTTTATTAAATTTTTCAATTGTGGGAAGTCAAACTCGGAAATTGCAAATTTATTAGAATTATCGCGGTATAGTGTAAGAAATATAGTTAGAAGATATAAAATGACGAGTTCAGTCGCTGCAAATCCCCGATATGTAAAAAAAGCAAGATTACAGATTGTGAAGAGCGTTAAGAAGAATTATCCAGAAAAACAGACGTGCCAATTACCTCGAGTTAAGTGTTCTGTGGAGTGATGCCGTTGGAAGACGTATTTCAAGATCAACAACTCACAGAGAGGCTCACACATTAGGATTTGGGACTTACAAGGTAAGTTTTTTAATAAAAAAAATGAACTAGAAAAATTAAAAGTAACAATTTTGCATTAGGCCAAAGAAAAGCCACTTTTAACACCACGGCAGAAGAAAAATAGGGTAAGATGGGCAAAAGAACATAAGGATTGGACATCTCAGCAATGGCGTGCAATACAATGGAGCGATGAGGCCCGATTCGAGGTTTGTGTTGGAGATAGTCGAAGTAGAGTTATTCGCAAAAAAAATGAAGCATTCCATGCTGACTGTCTTAAAAGAAAAGTAAAATTTCCTGCATCCGTCATGGTGTGGGGAAGCATGTCATCAAAAGGAGTAGTAAAACTCCATTTTATTGTCGGAAACGTGGATACAAATAAATATTTGGCCATTTTAGAAAAATCACTTTTACCGGTCATGGAAGAGTGTTTGACATCAGGCCAAGAATTTATGTTTCAGCAGGACGGCGCAGCATGCCACACCTCAAAACGAAGTTTAAAATGGATGGAGGACTATGGTATACCACTTTTGGAATGGGTTTCTAGTAGTTCGGATCTATCACCCACTAAAACTTTGTGGCACGAGATGAAAAAGGTGCTACGGAAATACCCTGCTCGAACAATCCCTGAACTGAAGCAAAGGCTTCAGGAAATATGGGATTCTTTTACACCAGAATTATGCCAAGGCTTGGTTAATACTATGCCCCAACGAATTTCGGCTGTAATAAAAAATAAAGGTGATGTTACCCAGTGGTAAATTATAAAATTGTTGTTTTGTTAATTTAACGTATTTGTTCACATTTATTTCTTTTTATTCTCATTTTGTGTTAGTTATCAGTCTGTCACCTAAGATGTATTTTTGTGGTTAAAAGAAGTTGTCAAAAGAATAAATAAATTTGGAAGTTCGTGTCGTATATTTCTTCTTCTACTTTTGCTCCATAAGATGAAATTTCTGACTAATCCCTAGGTGGGCCAACTGAAATGGGAAGGGGCTCGTAGTACATTCTGTGAGTCGGAAAAAACGGTATTTTAGATCGCTACCAACCCACCTTCTCCCCCCGTTTTCGAAGAAGCTGAGCACGATGGCGTGGGTTAAAATTCTTTTTGAGTGGCGAAATCCACCCCGCGCAAAAACGGTCAAAAACCACCCCCAAACGGGCGAATTGAACATTTCTCGTGATCAAAGAAGAAACCCGCGTCATCTCCCGTTTTCGATGACGCCGGAAACGATGGCGATACTGTCTATCATCCCCAACACAAGTGTCAAATTTGACATGCAAATTGACCCGATTTTTATGACGCCGCCTGTACCTGATATTAATTTAAATTCTCGCATGTATTTGTAGGTTACTAAACCACCCATTTTAGTGATAAAAATTATTTCATCGCCCCATCAGTGGCGTCCCTGTAAACATGCCTCTCCCATTGTTCACAATTTTTATAAAATAAAATTTTATCATCAATGCTAAAAATTAGTTTCAACTTGCAATTAATTGTTTCAATCCAGTACTGTGCGTCCGAAAAGAAAAATGCAATACCGTTTTCATGTAGGTATTACTCTGATCAAGTTGATAAGAAAAAATATGTACATGGAAAAGTGTCTATGGCATACCACTTTTTTGGTAAAAATATCAGAGGTCATGTCTGCAGGGACGCCACTGGTGGGGAGATAAAATCACTTTTCTAACTATAATATGTGATTTAATATCGTATTAACACAAATAAAAATTGAAAGTAATATCTGATGTACTTTCTGAGATATTAAGAAATAACGATTTAAGAAAAAAATGTAGGACCCTATTACTAAGACTCCGCTGGGCGTCCGTCTGTCCGTCTGTCATCAGGCTGTATCTCATGAACGGTGATAGTTAGACAGTTGAAATTTTCACAGATGATGTATTTCTGTTGCCGCTATAACAACAAATACTATAAAACAGAACAATAAAACAATAGAACAATAAAACAGAATAAAATAAATATTTAAGGGGGCTCACGTGATTTTTTTGCTCGTTTTTGCTCGATATTGATAACGGAAACAGGTAGACGTTATAACAGAATAAAATAAATATTTAAGTGGGGGGGCTCCCATACAACAGATATGATTTTTTTGCCGTTTTTATAGATAATGGTACGGAATTCGTACCCGAGTCCGACTCGCACTTGTTTTTAAATGCCATGAAATGGTATTGCAAAATTCAGCTATTACAATACTATGTACTTGTAAAGCGTCTCTTTATCGAAAAAGTTAACATATTCTGCGCCTGGCAGACATTCAACCGGATGAGCCTGAGAAAATGACATTTTGAATTGATCGCTAATTAAATAGTTTCTCAAACAAGAAACGTGCGTAAAGATGCCTCATGTTACCTTGCAGCGTGTAATTACAAGTAATAAGTACTAAAAAATACCATCCCATATCAATTTTTACCGCCTGCAAGGCGCGTCCGTTTTCTTAGTGAGTTCAATCAGACCCATTGTCAGTTCTCTCTTCTCTACTTTCGTTTTTACTTTTAAGCTCATGTTAAAATGTATTATTTATTCATAGACGTTCGAGTGATATTGAAATATGTGTTTATAATGTTTTTTACATAATAAACATAGTATTTCTCTCGAGAAGGTTTATATTTACATTCTATTAAGCTCATACAATAAATTTTAAATATTTCCGTGTACACCAAGGCGACTAAGTATTACAAAACTCTGAAATTCTATATCGCCTTGATAAATATCATATTTATAAGCCTATTTATGGTAAATGGCATTTAAAAATATACGTTATTGTATTTAAGTAACTCAGGTCTCACAGGTTAATGGCTGTTGTGTTGTAATTTTTAATATGTCTATTTTTATAGCGGTTTTATTTTGTTTATTTTATTTTATTTTGTAGCGGTTTTATTGGTTTTGGGAAATCTAAGAAATGTGTGAAGTGGTCTTAAGGTGTGGTCTTTTCTACTTTCAGTATTCGTTGTTGATAGTCAAGCTGAAAATAGGAATATTATTGTATGATCTGAGGTATACTGTTTCCTAGGTGCCGATATGTACAAAAATCACTATTTATTGCTACATTTATGAGATATTTATGGCATCACACAAACAGTCCCTTTATCTAACATACTATCTTCACTAGGACGTAATATCCTAATCCCCAACCTCTGTGACTATACTTACATGGAACCCAAGGTTTTTTGTGCACTCCATATTTTGCATCAGCACATCTGCACATCTCCAGAATTGTCCATCTACATTGTTTACCATTGGCATTTGTTTAATAGTTTCAGCTAGGCCTTAAGTGACAACTCGTTAGCTAATCGAGTGAGGCTGATAAAAATGGCGAGTCTATAGTCTGGCGAGTCCAATATAAAAACTTATTAACTATGTCTAATTATAAATAAATATGTATTAAAGCATCTCCGGAAGCGGGACTCGAGGCTTTTAATCTAGAAGAAAAACACACTAGTAGAACGTAGACTGACCAGGACAAAATGGTTATTATACGTCCGAAGTGAAAATAAAGTGTATATAACTATCCAAAGATTGTAAAATTAATATGTGGATTGTTTTATATCATAACCCATAGTGAAAATATAAAAAGCGTAAATAATAACATTACGTGATTCGTTGACAGTTAACTACAATGTTTAAGGAAATACTAGTAACTAAGGAAGTGTTTTTTTGTTTCTGTGAAGGGAGTTCGCCCACTACAGATAATGATGCAGATAAGAAAAGTCAGTAAAAGGCACTGAAACCGGCCGCCACGTAAAAATTTCTCTCTGAGAAAATAAGAATTTGTTTAGTAAAAATCAAGTTAATTATTGAAATTTCGACATGATAGTAATTACACGTATTCTCAAGATATTATGTAAAGTAAATTAGTGAAATTCAAGTAATAGTGGTTTATTCAAGTAGTAACTAATAGGTCTAAGGTATATCCTAGATACTTATACAGTGGTTTTCGTCGTATATAGATAAGGATTTTCAAGCAGTAAATCAACATATCAACAAGTTGGTATATTTTCAAGAACACGTCGCAGTAATTCCACGAGTATTGTTCCTGATTGCGAAATGATAAGAGCTTTTCTCGACGCAGTTTACACAGCGAAGATGCATTGCAGTCTTCTCAACGAGGAAGCCATTGCCGTTGTAGCATACCACCAATAGGGATCATCAAAATAGTGCTTCAGTGCTGTGCACGAATGATTTTCTGTTGTTTACAAAGGATTAAGTTAGCAATAAGGTACTAAACAAACCACAATTTCTCTTTATAATATTTGTTATAATATATAACAATATTGCTTATTTCTAAATATATGTCTAATATTGTCGTCAAGGATTTTGAAATCCCATATTTTTAGTAATCCATAAAATTTTAGTAATCCCATAAATTTAGTAATGACAGATTGTCTCAGTATAGATTATGCTTATTTTTTGTTTTGTTTTTTGTTCAATGTTATTGTATTATTGAATAGCCATTAAAATATAAATACATTGAATAAATTGATGTCCTGGTTAATTGCAAGCCAATCTATTTTATTTCAGAATAAATTCAATATTAATAAAGATATCACATATTAAACAATCTTTAAGTTATAGCTTCATCAATAAATAAAATCTTCTGGAGCTTAAAATTGAAATCTTAAAACATATGGTACCATTTTGATTTAATAAGTCTATTTTGAACTCAACTTGCGGTAAAGTGTTTACATGCACTAATTTAAAATTAAAAATAAGAAAACTATAATAGTTTTTCATTTTATCTTTGCAATTATAAAATTGGCATATTTGCAGATAAATAATGCATTCAGAATTGTTCATTGTGAACTATCGCTCATACAACAAATAATCTACTAGAATACTTGAATATAAGCTATAATTAAAGTATCTTCAACACCATTATCCAACGCTCTCGCCCCCCTAATTAAAATCTATAAGAATATTTTGTACTTTCTCTGAGGTAAAATCTCTACATACTCATATTAAACTATTAAACTATTGTTCATATTGTTCCTCTAGATAACTTACTATAAAGTTTCTATGAATAGCGTGAGATATAAAAATAATTATTATGTGGCTGCATATTTATAACATTGCTGTTGACAAATAAACTCTGACCTATATGGAAAACAATTTAGATAAGCTGTTTTTAATTAAATATATATTGCATCAATTAATAGCTATTTATATTGCATGATGCGTAAGTGTACTTTTTTGAAATAGTTTGTTAACATAAATGGTAAACAAAAGAGAACCAAGTACAGTTCCCTTGGGAGCACCACGTTTTTGAACAATTCGAAAAATTTCTGTGAGTAGTACGTACTCTTACACGTACCTTCAAAGTGCTCTCAGATAGATAGATATCTCGTCAAGAGTCTGTTGACGACAAATACCAGACAGACCAAAATCTATTAATGTCTCTAGCGAATCTATATGAGTGACAGTATCAAATACTTCTGCCAGATTCACTTTTGCGTTATAAATACTTTCTGTTAAGTCAATTATAGGATCCCGTATATATCTACCCCTGCAAAAGTCACTCTGTCCATCAAAAATTCCCTCTCTTTTACCTCAAGTTGTTTGCTCATATATTTTTGAAAGCAGTGACACAAAAATGTTTATTTATATGAACTGTAGCATCTTGTAGATGAAATAATGTTGAACACCTGGAGGAATTTTATAAATCTTGATACACATCGGATATAAATTTATTGAACTTAAACGTACACATTCTTAAAATGTGTACCTACTTGTTTGCTCTTAGATACGATCAACAGTATTTCCTAGAAATAAACAGTCTTGCGTAAAAACCATAAAGCTCATCCGGAGACAAGCAGTTGTCAACAAATAATTTAACAAATTCCGCTTTTTATGGACATCTCCCGCAATATTTCATTGGTAAGTGGAGGACTTTATAGCAAACAGATGTTATGGTACTTAAACTATATATAAATTTCAATCTCATATATCATAAAAAGCATAGTATTATCCGAAAATAAGGATATTAATAAAAGCTCGAACAAAGTAATTATTACGGGTTCTTAATAACCGCAATGAAAGGTCGTTTAAGTGCGACGCATCTCTCCATCATCCTCGAATTACATAAATCACTTTGAATCTAATAAGGATAGGAACTGTCGCGTTCGTAACTACTGATTAATTTAACTTTGTTGTTTGTTAATAAGGCTTAACGAGTGTCACGATCCAGTTTTATTATCACGGCTAGGGTCCTAAAATTGATTGGTGCTTGAGAAAAGCTCCTTTATTACTGAAATTCGTAAGTATATGAAAAATGTACATGTGCATTTTTCGACGGAAAATGCACATAATCTTTTTAAGTGAAAATATGGACTTATATTTTACATTTACATGACATTTCTTCCATGTCTTCCTGAATCGAAATCAAAAAACCGCATCTCAATCCATCCGCTCGGAAACATTTCGTAGGTTTTGCCCTTTTTGTGTTAATTTGCCTCGCCTAATAATAATGATTCTAGTATTTGTCCTTGTTATTTTAATAATGCATAATGAGTGGAATTTAGTGATTTTGGATCTCCTATTAAGCTAGTAGGTGATAAAATACTGGCCAATATTTCGAGGAACTTTGTACCCTTTATTAATTAAGGCTACATTTTTTATGTAATAAAATTTTTATATATTTTTGTAACATTCTAATTACATACAAATATGGAAGTGATAAAAACGAAAAATTTTCTCGAATCGTCAGTCACTAACATTGACGTGATTTTCCACAAACACCAAAATACGGAACACTATACTCGTCGTTCGTTTCGCCAACCAAGTTGGCATCATCGGGAGATGATTAAAACTAAACTAACACTATAAGAGCGTACCCATTACGTCGCAACTATCGGCCCATCAATGTGGTGAGTGGTATGGAGAACAAGATGACTCAGATATCTGTTTTGGGATCGCTGCTCATATTTTCGAAGCTGATTATGGTTTTCTAATTTTAGTCTTTTCTAATTTGTCATCATAACTACTATTGTACGGCTTGGCTTTCTAGAAAAAGTCATAATATTATACTTCGATACATTGAACGGTAAATTATTAGTCACTACAGCCGTTAATTTTGTGTTGGTTTTCTTATAGTTGTGCATATGCACCGTCACGAATAGCGTTGAGGGGGAAAAATATTTTAACATCATTAATGTTAAAATACAGGAACAGAGGACGCCTGCCGAATTTTTTTATATTTTAAACAGCGCTACCTAGCTTCCGCCTCAACAATAAAATTTGCGCATATTCTAGTAATGATAAGTAGGAAATTCTTCTTTCCAATAAAACCAAATTTGTTCGATTCTGTTAAGCGAAACCCTGATAATCAGCATTTTTGTTTACACATGTTTACATTCCCTTTACCAGTTAACTTGGAGGGATAGGAAAAATCATTAAGATTAAAGTAAGTCACATATTTTCCATATACCTTAACGTAGCAAATTAAGGAGATAAGGATAAGGATTTAATTTTTTTAATTTATCGTTACTGTAACATCCTTAACTTCTAGAAATTTTCATTTTAAAGAATCGTTTTGTTAGTAAAACTATAAAAATGCCAATTAATGACTAAAAGGTGGAACAAGTAATTTTCGCAAAATGCATCCTCAGAAATCATTTATATATTTACTTCACAGGCGAGGGCATATACTGGGAAGATAAAAAACAGCTTTTTACCTGAAATTATGGATTCTTACCTGGAAAAACACTACAGCCATATTTTAAAGATCACTCGAAGAATATAACAAGTGATTTTAGTGGATCGTTTGGTTGGTAAAACTGTAAAATGGCGACTCATGACTGACTAAAAGGTGGAAGAACTAATTTTCACAAAATGCATCCTTGCAAATCGTTTATATATGTATTTCACAGATGACGGAGAAAATAAAAAAATAGTTTTTTAGTTAAGTTCAAGATTCTTACCTGGAAAAACAAAAGCCCTTATAGCCATACCACTTTTAAAACCACACGAAGGATAATCAGTGATTTTAATGAAACGTTTGGTTCCTAAAACTGTAAAAAATGTCACTACATGCTTGACTCACAGGTGGAACAAGTAATTTTCACAAAATCCTCACAAATCATTTATATATGTACTTCATATAGGTGAGGACAATACCCGGAAGGTAAAAAACAGATTTTTGCCAGAAATTTTGGACTCTTACCTGGAAAAACAAAAGCGCCCACAGTAATACCACTTTAAATATCACACGAAGAATAATCAGTGATTTTATTAAATCACTTGGTTGGTAAAACTGTAAAAAATGTCGATTCATGCCTGACTAAAAGGCGGAACAAGTAATTTTCGCAAAATGCATCCTCACTAATCATGTATATATTGTGTAAGTACTTCACATGTAAGGGCAAATGCTCGGAAGATAATTAATGTGAATATGCCATTTACTAAACATCCCCTTGAAATTCTAGCTCATGTCTGTCCTTGAGCTTTGTTGATGTTTTATAATGAAGTGAATTGCTACCAGGGACAGATTAGGAACTAGATTTATTACACCATTTCCTCGCTATTAAGTCCCACGCCAGTCTTTGTTAGTCATCTTTTGATAAATTGCATGCAATTTTACGTGCCACCTAGGAAACGTGTAATTTTTCCGAAGGTGTTAGCATCGGGGCTTAATTGCAATAAAAACCCGGCGCTTTCTCGTCATATAGGCTATTAATTCGGCAATATCTGTAACAATTTATAATTCTAGCCACCTTCCGTCCGGATTGTAGAGAGTTAAGGGCACGCAATTCCGGTATGAAGAAGTAGGGTGCGGCCTGGCGCTACACAGCGCACAGCGAGTTGTAGCATTTCAACACGACCACAAAACACGGCCTTAATAGAGCACGTCGGTGAAGAGGCAGTGATATATAAACCAATTAAAAGTCAGCGGTGTTTAATGTAATACCTCGGCATCCGCTAAACACGCGTTCTCATGTTCAAATAATAGTTCGCGGGAGATATCATCTGCGGCTAACCTGGCAGTCCGCTGGGTAGCGTGCGCTGGGCCCATTCGTATTGTGGGGCTGTCCACGCACCCGGGAAAATGCAGACATGAACAAAGCCCCACACTCATCAGGCAACTGTCTACCAACCTTATGCAGAACAACTATACTTTTTAGTAAACAAACCAGTTTAAGTAAATCAGATTTTAGCTTTGATGCTGTCCAGGCTTGGTTGGTCATGCAAATGTTAACAACATAATCTGCTTACATTTCAAGGCAGGGCTCGATACCCACTTACGTATATCGACTCCTCTTTAGAAACTAATAAGCGTTGATAATTCATTAATTACAGTTCATAATATTTTCAGGTGTTGGCTTCGCTGAAGCGAATCTGTCCATAAAAATTTGGCAATGATTATGCTTTCTTTGCTCGTTAATTTAGCATACTGCAATTTAGCGTTAATTTAGCATACAACTTATAAACTGTTAGGGATGCTCCAAACTCTAAATTCAAGTACATAATTGCACAATTTATCTTAATTTGTACATAAATCAGTCTAAATTTCTTTATTTTATCCTTTTTCAGATACAGACATAACTATCTTCTGTATTAATACAGTAAAACTAATACGAGGCCTGGCGCAAATGTCATCCTATAGGAAAATAATTTACATCAAATTTCGAACAAAAACGGTCATATACATCATTATGGTAAAATGACAGGTTACGGAGAAGTGTAGAGGGCAAAGATGACGTAATTTCCGGGATCGGCGAATATAGCTGTGACGCAGAATGAAATTGTAAAATAGCGTCATTTAAAAAAGTTCAAGCTAACAAGGCGCGTCACACGTAGCGTCTTACATTCAATGATCCAAACGCAAACCCAAATGCAGTAGCTGATGCTGGAGCCTTTCCATGTTTGTATCTAAAAACACCGACGATTTGGATATTCTCCACTACCAATGCTATTTGCAGACGATCTCAACTTGTTCAACTTGGCTGCACTTCCCCCCATTTCAGCTGATGCTAAACAACACTCTTATGGAACTTACCATCAAGTGCAGCAATGGTTCAACGAGCAGAAAGATCCATTGATGTTGGGTTGGAAAAAGATTGGAGATCATCTTCGTCCTATTATATTTACTCATCATGCTGCTCCCGAAAACTTACTTTCTCTCATCGTATGCTTCCGCAAAGATGAATGCATCCAAATCTGCGAGTGTCTAACGAGTGGTCTCAATTGCTTAAGTATGTGCAGCAATGCTCAGGACATGCATGTCGCAATTGAGTTACCGTGATCATCGACGACGATGTGATTATTGAACTATTTGATGCTGACTGCTAATGAAATTAACGATTCACCTAAAATCTATAACTTTTTGATTATTTTGAGTCTTCTTTTCAATAGAGAGATTTCTTTTCAATAGAGAGTTTTAAATATATTTCCTTGTTTTTCACATCAGCTTCCTATTCATTAATTCCTCTTTTTAACAAGACAAGAACAAATTATGGGGATGATTTGACATAAAAAAAAACAATGAACTCGTATTGGACATATTTACAGTCATATACCTATGACAAATGTCAAACTATGGGTGTAATATATATCTATATATACCTACATAGATGTATACATTCTACATACATTATTTTATACTGTAATCATTGTACGAAAACATAGAAATATTTACCACCTTCATATAATGGAAACCGTTCACTTGACCATAATTCTTTGACATTTATTATTCGGAATTTAATGTACATCATTTTCGCATAGGATAACGTTGGCGCTAAACTTCATAGCTTTTGAGATATTCACGAAAAACTGTCCCTCCCTCCCTCCCCCCCTTCCTCCCTCCCCTCCCCCCTCAAACCCGACGCACGTGGTCGTGTACCTTTTTAGTACCAACTATAAGAAGAGAACATGAACTATCTAATTTTACGGTACCATATATATCGGAATATTTTTTTAGAATATTTTTTCTATATCCAAGGAGGATACGGTTCCACCATATTTTATATTATACGTACCGACACGACGGATGATCTAAATATTATTTTCATAACATTCATTTAAAACTCCTTCATGATGCGCGATATTGTTTACAAAAAGTATTAACAATAACGGCCCCGGTATACTTTCTTGAGGAACACCAGTGGAGACATTGAGGACTTGACGTAAGAGCATCTTTTACAACAACGGATTATATTCTGCCCCTTAAATAACACAGTCCAACTACGACTGTAGGGGTACGAATTTAAAAATTTTCAACAGTGTTAACCGTGTTAAAAGCACGTGTGATATAGAAAAATAAACAATCATAATCACTTTTTTGTTTTTGTTCGAAATTTTGTTCGTTTTTGTTCGAAATTTGATGTAAATCATTTTCGTATAGGATGACATTTGCGCCAGGCCTCGTAATAATTGTAAAGTGATATTACAACGTCTTTGGTTGACAAGCCCCCTGGAATAACAAATTGTTGTAATAATAATTAAGTTCAGCTTAATTATGAAATCATTCAGGCTCGGTTTCAAACTCTACACTTAAATGTTATCCGTAACAAATCTAGACTTTGTGTTAGGCAACACTTAACTCTATTTCCTACTCCGCCAACATTGTTTGCCTTGGACTTAAATCTAGTAAAGTAAAGTAAGTAAATCTTCTGCTTCTGATGCTACTGTTCCTAACTTCATCTGGGTAGTGGACAGTTTAACCTTTAAACTGAACGTCATAACATGTAACATTTAGAACTTTGCAGTCCCCCATACAGAAGTGTCCCAATAGCAGTTATATGTTCTGGCAACCAAGAAAAACAGGAAACTCAAAATCACAAAATAAAATATTACTTAGGTGGATGGTTTTAAAATCCAGATTTATGAATAATAAATATATAGTTTAAATGAGAATATGGAAATGATTGAAAATATTGCCACTGAAACTCTTTTTACTATTCTTGAGACTGCTAATTTGCTAAGATTTGCTAGTTTTTGTAAGATCTGATATAATTACCAAATGATAGTTGGATGGATATACCAAGAGACAAATTAAACTAGTTAATTGAACTATTGGATAGGGCTGAAACCTTTGATGTAACTATAACACTCGGAGTAGTTTCCATCGTTTCCATCGGAGACGATTAAAACTGACTAAAACTCAGTTTTGATCGTCTCCGGATGATGCCAACTTGGTTGGCGAAACGCGCGTCGAGCGAAGTGAGTGTTTTGGTGTTTGTGGAAACTACTCTGAGTGTTGTGGTTAATTGAAAAAATTAATGTTCTTGGAATAAGAAATAACTTACATATCAAATGGAAATTCAAGGTAGGGCTTTTTTAGCGGTAGTAAATTCAAAATCGTCTCTTTGGTTAATCTGAATCTTTGACAAAATTGTAAATTATCATACACCTAGAACAAGTCTTAGATGAATTTGTCTAGGAATTCCATGTTCAATAATTTCCATTATCTCCAAATCATCGTAGAAAAGTAATAATTAACTGACACTTAAGATAATTAAGTGACCCTTCAAGTTTGGTGGAACAAATTAACTGTAAGTGGTGGAACCGACCATCTAACATAATGCGTTTTTGCAAAAGTTCTAGAAAAAAACTGATGATAGTGGCTTTCTGCAATATATTTTTTTAGTTCCGCATTTTAATTTTTTTAACAGGTGATTTTTCATTAACTTATTGCTTCTGAAATTGTACTTTGAACTCTTTGGAGTGTTACTTGAACTGTAGAATTTTTTTTTCTAACATACCAACTTCACGGACTTAAAATGCGAGTTTTAACCAGTAGTGCATGCAATTTTTTTTTACAATAAGGCGAAATTATGCTACTTTTGTTTATGTCATGCTGCATGTTATTTAGAGATTCTAGAAACTAACATTAAAACTGCTCGTCTATCGATATAGCTCGTAAAGCAGTTAAAAAAATGCTCTAATATAACATAATTTCCATACGACATAAAATAAAGTTTATCACTAAGTCTGAAGCATACTAAATGATTTAATATTTACTAGAAACAAACAATGCAATTTAGTCCTTGTCATTAGTCCACAGTCATCTGTGATTTCCTGGTACTTAACTCACTTCATTAAATTTAATTCTAAACATCTTTAATTAAGATTGACTTCTGAAAACGATATTGATAAATCCATTAATCTTTTTTAATTTCCTCTTATTAAGATTAATTTCTTCCTATCTTATCGACATTCTTTTTATAGAGGTATTTAATTCCGAAATGGGACTGAATGTTTTTATAAATGCCAACAATTAATTCGGTAATCCGTGTGCATATTTTGTAAATGCTAATTAAATCAGTTCAATTATTATGCGTATATATCATTCATTAAACTATTATAATTGTATAATAGCTATTGATTTATTGTTACATGTTATTTTATCTGTATCCGTATCGTTTACGATTTAGATTTATGGAGCTATAAATATTTAAGTTCCTTATAACAAACTGTCATTAATTTCTGGATGTAATTGTAAATAGAAATTGGGGTTATAGAATTATATAATATATCACTATTTCACTGAAATAAAAGAACTTGCCGAGGGCAAAAGAAAAATTCAATAAGGCGTATAGGAAATTTATATTCCATAAAGATTTCGGTGTATCGTTATGGCCGGGATATAAGTCCGAAATGGTTTCATGAAAGATTCAACGGTTAAGTACCTGAATATCCCTGAAAAAGCGGGCACGTCATCTAGCGAGCTTTGTGGCAGGTTTTCTTCTAGGCGCAGGAGAACAGAAGAAGACCGATGACAAGTATCTGAGTTCAATCTAAGGCAACTTCGATTGTAAGGAAGGAAATAGTCCCACTGGGTGATAAATTAAGGCTGGGTGCATTGTTTCGCGTCGTAGGGAGCCTGACAAGGATATACGCTCCCCTCTATAGGTCCTGCCAAAGGATTCTTATAGGAAACGCGCTATCAATTGAAATCGCTTGACAATAGGAGTTTTTTCGTAATTAACGAGAATTTTGCTCTTCTCCTTGCACAGCGTGCTTTGCTAATTTCGCCAAGTTCCAGGAAAATGTAAACACGATCATTAATAACGGCAAATAATTTTTTTTATTGCGGCTCTTTTCTTTATGTTGTGGAATAATTTTAAGATACACTTTTTATGTTGCGTCATATTCCTATAACTATATCTCAAACGTGATAATTCCATAAAGAGGAATTATCTTAAGAGTCCTTCCTGTCTGTGAGCAAATTGGTTTGGAATTACTGTAGTGAGGGGAGATTCTTTATGGGTAAGGAATAAAATGTAATTTAAGTACTGCATCCTAAGGATGACAAAAAGATGTTTTGTATGATTCTCTATAGCTCCGCTCATGATGGAACGATTTTTTGAATCGAAGTGTAATCGAGGCCATTATGTAGTCGATCCCTTTTCGGGTAATCGAGGCCCTTTTGTATTAGATGAGTCATATCGACATTTTTGCTTCAGAAATAATTGATCCAATTAATTATTATTACCTACTATTATGAAACGCGTTGCTGCGTTGTCGCAGGCGCAGAGCCCCTGGGATGTGGACTTATTAGCAACTTATTAGAACTTATTAGAACTTATTAGAAGTAGATTTTGGCTACTGTTTGCTTTATTCTCAGCACGGTTCTTAGTGCAAAGTATAGCCCATTAGCAACACGCTATAACAATAATAAAAGATAAACAGATTAAACACAAATACACAGCAACTTACTTCATGTACAGTTTCCAGCGGTAACCAAGAAGTCCCATTTTCCTTTTCGTGTTGAAAATAATTTATTAACATTAAAACTAATGCTTGATATTGCGAATTAAGCGGTTTTCTTATCATCTCAACTACGAAAATCACGAGAAAAAACCGTGATGACGTTCTAGAAAAATAATTTTATATTTTTAAGATTACTTATAGAAACATACCTACATACTTTGTTTAGTCTATAACTATAATATAGTTAGTCCTGAAAAGAACTGTTTTTTGGATACAAAAATCAATGAAATAAGGAAAACGGTAACAACTCAACAAAGGTAAAAAAACTCAGACAGAAATTTGAAAGCAGCAGAGCAGACTGGGCGATATAACCTGAAACGGTGAGACACCAGTTTATCGATTTATTCTCACTAGTTACGATGTACGAAACCGTGCTCTCTCTTGAGTACCGTGCTCTCTAATGAATACTTCTTTAGCCGCATGATAGTGATTTTTCAAGGTCGCGTCACGACAAACTTTAAAACATTTTCGTCTCGCAAGTAAGATAAAGCATATGACAGATATGAGGGAGACAGAGAGAAACAGAGATATCGAATACAGCTTTGACTTGGGCAACGATCCCCCACAAGTATTCTAAAGCGGAGAGGAATTTTGATATAATAAGAAAAAGAGATAGCGAATGCAGCTTTGACTTGGGCAATGATCCCCCACAAAAGCAATTTAAAAAAAATAATTAATTTAAGTAATTCTCACTATAGTTTTCTCACTATAGTTTTGCATTTAACAGCTTATGTACCATATTTTATATAGTATTATGTTCTTATCTATTTCCGCTGTGATACATAGACAAGTCGACAAATACCATATTATAAAATGACGTGATTTATATGCCATTTTACAGGATAAGTAATATGAATGTGATCCAATTGTTGAGAACTGTCATATACAGCGGATCGTATGATCCTCACGATGGGCGCCAAGATTGTCGAAACTGAATAGTACTGTAGTATTGCCTAATACTAATCTGATATTTCTATTACAATCTTAATATGTCTATCCATTTGATCAGATAGAATTATTTAAACATTGTGTGTTATGCAATCTGAGCAACAAAGAATGTCACTTAAGCATTGTATCGTTTCTTAATAAAAATGTCGATTAGCAGAGGAAGAATATTTTAGGAAATACCGAAGGAACGCACGGGTTGTATAAAATAATTTGATATTCATTGGAGCAATCCTAAATTCCACTTTCGTTTCAGAAACTACCATTTAAGAGGTACTACGGGTGTGGCAACTAGAACACACTGAAGCGAAACGCTTTAAACCCTATTTGCTATTATTAAGCTGAACTCTCTACACTATAATTTGTTTAAGGGCTATAAAATGGAAACTACCACGTTCACTCACTAAATTTAATCAAGAAATGCAAAGTTAAGACACGAAAGGCTATGTTTTTGATCACGGCGTTCTCTCTCTGTGATTATTATGAATCTAATATACATATTGTACCTGATGCTTAGATTGCGCTCTGACAACATGCATGTATGAATATGTTAGGTTAAATTTTATAAATCATTATAAAAACATAGTTAGATCTGACTGTATGTGCTAAATAGCTAAATATATAGTGTGATGAACTATAGAGTGCTCAGTGCTAAATATATAGTGCTTGAAGTGATACTTGTGTTTCCAATATTCTTCTGATATTGTAAGTTAGTCGAGAAAATAAAGCACTAATATGGATATTAATATAATATGGATATTAATGTGGTTTTGTGCCTTCGATTCGTAAGAGCGTCTATAAACTTAAAGAATCTTTCTTCAAAATATAAATAATTCTGTGGCAATCAATCAAGTATAGCTTAGAAACTATGACATATTAAACTTGAGGAAAATTTCGAGTGTGCCACTTTTTATGTTAATATCTTTTATGTATAATCATCAAAACCAAAATATTTTCTTATTACATCAGCTTTTTGCAAACCACCTTATCATGTTCATCATCAATATAGGTATATCGCGAGTTAATTCATGTAAGGTTTGTTCAGGGTAAATGGAAATAACATGAAGCTTATAAACTAACTAAACAGATGACAATTCCTTAGACGATTTTGATTTGGCAGACTAGACTAGCACATGTATCAGATCATTAAACAAGGCAACAGTTTTTTATGCCATATAAGAACATCCTTCGCTAGCGAGTTATGCATTCCGACTGTAAAACATTTAAAATCCATCTAGGTGGCTGGTGCACAAGCCCGGGGGGTCCTCAAGATAATATGATAAGCATGGGGTAGAGAAGCAAAGCCAGGTAGTTTTTAAATGCATCCGAGAACCCCAGTTGTTAACTTCGTAAGATGAATGGCTAACAGTGAGAACTTACAATTAGGACCTCTACATAACGACTTTTGTACCTATTCTCCCAGAAAGAGATAAGTGCTTTTTGTGTGTTTCTAAGCCTTATCGGGATCGTAATTTAATAAGGAGAAATTTTCACCTCCTTAAAATGCGACGGCAGACGGCAAAAAATACGATTTAGGGACACTTTATAAGTTATTTAACGACACCATTGTGCCGCTGCCTCATTTATTTCAGATAATGCGATATGAAGTTTTTACAGGAACGATACGCAGTTCATTCTCAAAGCTCCGGATTTCTAATTGCTGTTCTAGTGAAGTTATAAAATAATTTTGCAAGTGATTATTTTCTAGGGATGTGAAAAACAAACTATGAAACTATATAGAAAAAGCAAATATCCAAAAATTGACATGTGTTTGTTTGGATTGAAGTAACTTCTCTATTTGTTATTCTAAGAATGTCGTCACAAGTGGCGCCAAAAATATTATGTTACCGAATGCCATTCTCGGAATGTTAAAATTATCTGTTTCTGGTGACTG
Source organism: Tetropium fuscum (assembly GCA_964058915.1). Lineage (NCBI taxonomy): Eukaryota > Metazoa > Arthropoda > Insecta > Coleoptera > Cerambycidae > Tetropium > Tetropium fuscum. The sequence goes on along the minus strand of CAXKVY010000565.1, from coordinate 418,278 downwards.
TTCGAAGGCATCAAGGTTTTATAATTTTATGTAATTATAAGAGTTTGGTCTGTTCGTTTGCCTTCGGCACCGCGATTATTTGTTTTAGATACAATCAACGGTATGAAATTACATGCTTCTTTAGTGTAGCGTAAATCATGACTGGCATTTGGAATGCTTTCCTTCAAGGTATCCATAAATATGCTAGCATTTGTCTAATTTTTTGTTAGTTACAGTATGCTTCATGGAACACTCTGTGTAAACTGATGCAAAAAAGATATGAAAAATTGAATATCTATAGTTATCGAAGCGTGTTCAGTTATATGTATTAATATAGATATGCGGTTTCTCTTTGCAGAACACATTGTTTTGCAATTTCACATTTATGTACTCTCTGAACTTAATTGATTAATAATAATAATAATATTTTTTTGTCTATTTCAGATACAAAATGTACATGTGGTAAGTTATACTCATAGAAAGATAATGTATACATAAATTTAGAACATTAGAGGAGTGATCTCAACCTTTTTTTACTCGGCTCCGCACTGGCATACTCCTTACAAATTCGCGACACCCTTACATACTTACTTGTAAAATTTTTGGTAGTTGTAGCTAAGTATAGATGCATATAATAAACGTTAATGCGTAAGAATATAACATACAAATACATAAACTTTGTAATAAAGTAAAAAAAAATAGGAACTCCAAATTAGTGTGTAGTTTGACCCTGGTGACTTTTGCAAAGTTTATCTATGTGAGGACGAATTGTATACACATACTCTCATCTCGCTATCCACATCAAGTAGCCGAGAACACAACATTTTATATTTTTTCATACAAGTACCTACGATGTCGAAAAGGGCAGTAAAATAGACACTGCTTTCTTTGCTAATTCATCTCTAACTGAAACCCAGAAAACATCTGGAGCCATTTCTCTAAATTTTGATTTCAAGATTGTCAGAATACACTTCAATAAGTTGTTTTCAGAACCGGATAATTCCTTTGTTTGCGTTGTTCTCATCAGGTGCAATCAAACACTCACAGTCGACACTCGAGATAGAGGGAAAGTATTTAGTTATCCCTTCTTGCAACTTACACAGGTGCTCTTTTATGCTCTCCTTTGGTAGAGTTCTTTCTTCAGGTTTCAAGTTAATTAAAGTGATAGCTGTTTGTGTCTGGAAAAGCAGTCAGATCGTTCGTTTCTATAGCCGAGTTCCATAAGTTTTTTGGAAAAGGTACTAATTTTATCAGTTGCTGATACGGTTTCTTTCCTTTCGCCCTTGCATAGTTGCATTCAAAGAATTTAGCTTATTGAAAATGTCAGATAAGTAAGCCAACTTATCACTCCAAGAAGGATTTTAAGATTTTTACAAAACTCACTTTGACTATCTTCGGTTTTTAAAAATGTGAGGAGTTCATTTTTCAGTTCAAGAACTCTGTTCAGCATAGAAACACAACAGTTTGCATAACCTCGTCCAATTGACTTCCATCCGTAGTTTTCAATAATGGTAGTTGTCAATAGTTTTTGTAGTTTTTGTAGTTTTCAACAGTTTTCAACAGCTTTCAATAATTTTCAATAATTTTCAATAGTTTTCAATAGTTCAAGTAGTTTTTAAAAGTTTTCAATAGTTTTGAATAGCTTTCAATAATTTTCAATAGGACTAGCAATAGTAATAGTAGTAAGAGTAGAAATAGTAAGCGAAACTTTGACACAAAAGACAAATAAAAATATCTTATTCGTAAATCTCGCGACATAATACTTGACAGGTTCTTGCGACACATCAATGTGTCGCGACACGGTAGTTGAGAACCGCTGCATTAGAGTTCAAAATATATGTATATAATGTATTTTATATACAGGGAGTCCCATAATAACGTCCAAAAATTTAACTCTAGATCCTGTCGAAACTTAAGAGGGGCTCTTCTTCGTATTTTTTTTACAATAACCCCTTCCTGCCCAGCTACATACTCCCTTAAAGTGGTGTCCCAAAAAACGGTTTTTAATCTCAAAATAACGTAATCGGAATAAGACTGAAGTTTGCCCATCTCTGTTACTCATTAAAAGGCACCTAACGGTATCATTTCATCCACCTAGTATGACACAAAGGGGTGAAATTGACTATCCATCTTGAAATTTTGTAAATATCTATCTGCCCCCTATTATTTTCAATTAAAAAAACTAACAATTTAGTAACTTTTTTATCGCTTGAAAAGATTTCGTAAAATCGACCATTTTTGAGAAAAAAATTAAATTACATCTGCCTTAGTGATCAGTCAGAAGCGTTGAGCACGATTATATTAGTTTTACTAAAAGTAGGCTGGTGACAAATTATAATTTTACAATATTACCTTTTGATTTTTGCCTTTGAAATAGTAGCATAATCATTCCTCACTACTTAATACGTAACACTAGTAATTTTTTAACCAGGTTTCAAAATGCATAGGTTTGGTAATGAGGAATATGCAGACATACCTACAAATAATTTATTTACAGAGAATACAAGGGCTGTTCCCTCGTTATTTTCTAGTAAGATTTGTTTTTCTTTAGTGTTACTTAGGAGTGATACTTAGGAAGCATTTAGATTTTATAAGAAGAGTAAATGTTGAAAATGGACGATAATAATACAACTTTTTAATAAATATTTGGCCCTGAATTATAGACAATAAATTAAAAGGTCCTTTTGAGTTACCAAACAGACTAAAATGATCCACCTTATTTAATTTTTTTAAGAAATGACCTGTATCAACTTATAGACGATTTACCTCTTTACGTCAAACACTGTGCTTTAGGCGCCCCCTTCCAATCCATCGATTTCTAAATATTGAGTGACATTCTCGAACCTCTAAAGCATAATGAGGTGGTATTATGCTTTAGAGGTTCGAGAATGGCTACACTCAACATTTAGAAATCGATAGATTGGAAGGGGGCGAGAAGCCACAATTAAATGGCCCCCTCGGTCCCCAGATATGAATCCATTGGACTTTTACTTTTGGCGCCACTTGAAAAATGTTGTTTACTCGACACCTGTCTCTAACGTTTTATGAGAGATAATTTTAGGAACATTTTATGGACAGATGATAGCACATTAAAAAAATAACTCATGTTATTTTCTCACAATTCGCACGTCATTCATGTTATTTTCGCACAATCTTCATAGGGCTTTTGAAAATCCACATTTAATGCGAAAAGGAAAGTCAAGTAAATCTATGGACTGACCTTAAACGGTCAAATAAAATTATTGGACCCCATTAAATCTGTAAATCTAAATGTGGGCATTTATCACGATTTTTTAGAAGATGAGAATTGCCAAATCTTTTTGGACCTTTGGCCACATGCAGGGCAATGTGGTTTCAAAATGACGGCGTTCAGCTCATTACGCACGAGGAGTAATAAGTTATTCAGATCAAACTTATCAAATTAAAATTTTTAAAAGAAGCCAGAAAATTTAAATTTTCTGGCTTCCCCGGTCTTCTGATTTAAAACCACTAGTTTTTTATCTAGTAGTGTTGCATAAAGGAGAAGGTCTCTGTGAAACCAGTAAATAATGTAAGTCGTTTGAGACACCGTATTATATTGATGAAGCCGTATGACAAACAAATGTCACAGGAAGTGCAGGACTTCGACTTGCATTCGACTTCGTGACAGGCAATTTGAACACATTCTGGACCTTGCATTTGTAATATCGCAAAATAGTTCTTATTAAGATCAGAACATACATGATCAATATATTTGCTCCATGATTATCTGTTGTAATATCTGAATTAGTACCAAGTCATTTTGTACTTTAAGAGTCGCGTGATATTATATTGTACGATAATATTACCTTGTATTATCGTCGTACAATATAATATCACGCGGCAACTGTTTATGCAATCCAAGCTTTATGATGTTACATAATTTGAGACGTTGTTAATATATAAAGTAATGCGTAGGTAGTGGCCCTAAAACAGATCCTTGAGGAACTCTAAACATAATATTATAATAGGTATCTGATTGAACAATGTTAAGTTTAATCTTTAGTGTCATCTCTAGATTCTTCTATGCTTCCGCTATTTATAACTAAAAACGCGCAAGAAACATTAATTTATAGGTACATACCATTTATCTTTGCACAATCATTATTGGAAATACAAAGGAGACATTGTGTATACATTTTACTGTAGATTTGCTGGTATATAAAAATCCTATGCATCTCCATATTGATTTCGTTTTTACTTCGAGTGGCTGTTGCCCGGTTAATGACGCCTTAAGTGTTTGTTCTTCTTTTTACAGCTTCTACGAGCGACTTCTCGTACAACTCTAAAGACTTAAGAAAGTCGTAAAAACAAAGGGAGACACTAAAAAGTTATAAACAAGCAGATAATGTATTAAGCGTATACGGGAATTCGCTGTTAAATTTACAACAATCTCTTATAATTATTCGAGAATTTTACGATAAACGTCGCACATTAAAAATAATTACCTAGATGGGAGAAATATTTTAAATGGAACTATAAAATTGTCCGAGGGAAAAAATACTCACAGAACCAGTTTCAAAAGCGTAGGTTTGTAATTAAAATAATAATACAGATGCACGGTCCGGCCTTATGCTTCGTCATTAAGGAGTTAGATAAAAAATGTACGGGGATTTTAAAATTATTGCCAAATTAGTACCTCGAAATTGAATAATAAACTAGAGGCTTGTGGTGCTCTATAATTTACGGAATACTAGCACTAAATTTCGGTTTTAATGTGAGCAGTCCACCTACATTTATATATTCTCTTAATTTAAATCACATGCCATTCAAATGTCTTTGTGGTGCAAAGCCGCTTAAGCGTATTTTAGATACTGGGATCGATTATAATATTATTCACTGGCAAAATGGATTGAATCAACAAAGGAGTGTCTCGGGGAGTTCTTGAGGACGCGAGTAGGTGGTTCTGCGATCTAGATCATAAAGAATTATGTCTGTTAAACAAAGCAAGATTACAAAAAAAAATTTGGTGTGACACGAATATCTACATATAAAAACAAAAAGAGTTAATGCTATAAATTTTAAATTTCTGTACCTACATGTTTATAGAAATCAGATATATTATTACCAAGTGCATTGTTATATTTATTACAATAAACTTGTAGCATAAAATTATATAGATGTTCAATAAAATACGATTAATAAAATGGTAATGATTCCATTTTTATAACGTACCAGTACATACATTATTTTACTAATGCGTTTTGTATTTTAAATTTGTCGCATTGTTGCATAGTCGACGCCTACCAGAAATGCCCGTCTCTTCGTTCACAGTATTTTTTTAATTTTTCAGCATTAATGTAGTTTTGTTTTTCTGTTTTTCTTTCTTAGTGAAATTTGATAATTCTGCAACACTTATCTATTATAGTAGAGAGCATAGGCGCCGACTACGAGAACTTCGAGGGTAAATGTGCTTTTCCACAGAATTAGTAGTTCACCATATCTTTTTAACATAATTATTTTTCGAGACATGATTGTTAGGGTAAAAGAGGGCAAAAGAGTAATGCTCGCTGGAGTATCCCATATTAAAATTATTACAACTTTGCATTTCTTAATGACACAAGGGCTAGTAATTCGAGGAGACGAAGACAAAAATTCTAATTATATGCGTCTACTAAAATTACGGCCACATAATAGTTCTGAACTTTCTTCTTGGCTTCATGCATGTTATTACGCTATAATAGTTGATGAATAGTGACATTTCAAATCATGAGCAAGCATCAATTTATTTGCCTTATGTCACTTCGAAGCTGGAAATATTTGCTTCTTTTTTTGATTCTATGAAACTTCCTCCACGACGCCGACGTCCGAAACACTTTTTAAAATAATCATTGATGTTTTGACAATATTTAATTTCACCTTGGAAAATTACAGGGGTATAGCAACTGATGGTACGGCTAATGAGTAATGTTTAGTGGAGCATTTACAGGACTTCGAGCTCATGTAAAAGCTGTTGAGCCAAGAGATTTTGAGATTTTGACTGATTTTGAGATTTGATTAACAGATTCTGTCTGTATAAACAATGTTTCTTTTTTCTTTTCTAAATGTTTTTTTCTTTTACAAATTCGATATGCGAGTTTTTCTCGATTCGAGTTGCAGTCTGACGTGGTAGGATTCAATCAAAACCAGCCTTATTGTCAGAGCTATTTTTCCATTCAAATCTCATTTTCAAAAAGCTTTTATAAAGTGGTGGTATAGAGCTTGTAAAATTTTCAGTTGCCTGTAGCTTAGATAATATACATTCATAAGTGATCGTTGAGTATTATTTAGTAATTATATCATAAAAATACATACCCTTTAAAGACGGCTTCCCTTTTTCAATAATTGTAGATTGTTTGACGTATCAGGTGTTTCTACAATAGCTTTTGGTTCCTCGGAAACTTTTCTGTAACTTCTGTCAGATATGCCAGTGGCTTTTAATAATCGCTGCTTAAAGTTACAAAGTGGAATAGAGAGACCATCATAGAACCCAGAATATGGAGACCTTGTCTATCTTTTCATAAAAAATACAAAATGTTAGCAATTACTTCCTTTTGTGGGACATTTTACGCAATGCAGTGCTGAAATGAAGACCGAATAACAAATACAGTAAAACCTGAAAACCTGAAAAAAAATTATTAAACTTTTATATGTATTAAATTCCTGTCATTTAACGAAAAACATTTAAAAATATCAGTCTACACAATCAGTCTACTTCACAAATTCTTTTAAGAACACTAAGGTGATTAAAAAACAAAAATCAACTGCACCAGCATAAACACTTGTTTACAACAACAATGTGTTTGGGTGTGGTTCAGTATAGACGCCACTGGATCGTTAAACCACGCCTACTTTTGCCAAGTTGAACCAAATAGGTATGTTTCTTGCGCCAGTAACCTCAAATGTCTTCAGTAACATTGAAGTCTGGACTTTTCTGTGACTTTTCTGGGACTTTTCTGTTTGAAATTATCTTTCCAGTGATACCAGTGATTAAAAGTTGACGGTTCATAATAATAGTTACATAAATTAAAACAATCCATTTTAATTTGTTTTAATTAATAAGTAATCCATCATCGTCATCGTCATCAGCAGATATCTTCTAATGAATTGAAATAATTGTTAAATACATTATAGATTGATTTTAATGCATGCTAAATTATTTATAAATTGGGGCGAAAATAATTCGAATAGTTAGAATTTCAATTAAACGTTGCTAAATAAATAGTGAAATAAATAAGTATATAGGTGTTGTGATTTAAGCATAATATTCTAGTAAATATAGGATTTATGAATTACAATGTTTATGATTTTTAGTGCGTGTATATCCAAGTCGTCCCAATAGAGATATAACGCGGTGTGAAAGAATGAGAATGTAAATAAAAAGAGTTTATTTTTAGTATAGATTATTCAATTTGTCCTTGAAGACGAAGCTCTCAGTAGTCTCAGTTGGCGCACGCAGAGTAAGCGAGCGGTTGTGCCATAAAATAAGCTTAACGTAAGCCCGGGTAGCTCAGTCGGTAGAGCATTGGACTTTTAATCCAAGGGTCCAGGGTTCAAGTCCCTGCTCGGGCGCGTTTTTTCTTTCTAATTTTTATCGCGTTTGCCGTTCATGAATATAAACTGCAGTATATATGTATGCTATGTCTTGGTTAATAAGCCGATTTAGATCTTAATATTGATCAGATCACTAAATTTAAATTCTTTACCAAACTATGTCTAATATAATCAATCTGTAAATAAAATTAACGCAAAAGTATTCCAATATTTTTCAGTAATTAGCGTATTAGGAAATATCGCTCAAAGTACAAAATAACAGTTAATAACTCATTAGGTATGTAAATTGATTATTGGTTACATTCAGCAGGGTCGGCTCTTGATATTTTGAAGAGGGGAAGCATAAGATGTGGAGCATAAAAGTAGTATTTGGATTTTATCTTTGCACCGCACCTGATTTTATTTAGGAATTTCGGAATTTAGGAAAGAACACTCGAACAGCGTACGTGATTTAAGTGACATATTTATAAGAAAAAATCTTTAAAATTTTTACATTGAGACACTGGCTCCCCTGACGAGCCGCCCTGACATGCAGTCAATAAAACAAGACTTGATATACCGCTATTGCAACTTAATAATCTTTACTTTGCGATTACTAGTCAGTTAATGATACAAAATTGATTCGAATAGCCCTTAACGGGACACCACGCATAGCTTTTGGTTTGGACAAACCTGGCTTATTTACATGCCAAAAGGAAAGGGATTGAATGTTCAATTTACATACCAAAGTGTAAATTTAATACAATTTAAATAATGCCACTCAGTTTGATATTGTAGCGTTAATATTTAATGTTGCTAAATCATATTTGTTCTGGATGTTTATTTACTATTCATTATACAACGAAACATAAATAAAAGTTAGATTATACTCCGCGGTTGTTATACGATTTTCACGAACGAATAACAGTGCGTTTTAACTTATAATATACTCTTCGTTTAATATTTATTAGGATATTTAAATGTTTATTAGCAACGGTTTAATGCACGAAAATGTATCTACTATTTCTTTATGATTTTTTTTAAATAAAGTACTTATGTAGTTTTATATGAGAACAATAAATAACTGTTAATTGTTAATAACAGTTCTAATGTTATTAACAATTAGGAAGTTATATATTTTTTATTTTTACTTAACGGAGAGTCCTAAAAATTTGAAACACAACAGTGAGGTTTTTGTAAAAGTGTTTTCATAAATAAAAAAGTTTCACTCCTCAAGTTTTCAAGTTTTAATTTTCCGATATTGATTCTCCTTGTCATTATAAGCATTTTTTGTTATGAGAAGATGAAAAATTTTGTGCAGTTTTTGAGTTATTTCAATTTATTTCTTTTATAACATGTTTTGTTTTACAAGTTTCTCTGATTTTTTTCTTGGCAGTCCGTTAAATTTTCATCAGAGTCGAATTCAGGACTATACGGAGGCAATTGCAATATCTTATGTCCATGTTTTGTTCGTAGTTGGTCCATATGTCCATATGGTAATCTGGATGTTTTGTTTTATTTTCTTTTACCACTTTGTATAATTCTGGATTTGTTTCCTTTGGATCATGGGGAATATTTGTATTATTTTAAAAAAAATATATTTATCTTTTCATTAAGAAGTTGTGGGTTCCTTCTCAATAACATATCGGTGTTTCGTGACAGAATAGGAATTAATTGAGTATTTAACCAGTTCTCAAAATTTACAGCGTTCAGTCTCATAATAATCACCAGATTTAAATCCTAACACAGATTTCGTCTGTATAAATAATGTTATTTTTTCTTTTCTAAATATTACTTTTTTTACAAATTCGATTTTCAAATCTTTTCTCGATTCGTGTTTTAGCCTGACGTGGTAGGATGCAATCCAAAACCAGCCTTGTCAGAGCTCTTCCAATCAAATCTCATTTTATCTCATCTCATTTTAAGAATCTTCTATAAAGTGGTAGTAAAGCCTTTAAAATTTTCAGTTGCCTTTAGATTAGATAATAAACACACATAAGTGATCGTGGAGTAGGTATTATTCAGTAATTAAATCATAAAAATACATACCATTTAAAGATAGCTTCCCTTTTTCAATAATTGGAGATTGTTTGACGTATTAGGTGTTTCTACAATAGCTTTTGGTTCCTCAGAAACTTTTTTGTAACTTCTGTCGGATATGTCAGTGGCTTTTAATAATCGCTGCTTAAAGTTACAAAGTGGAATAGAGAGACCATCATAGAGACCAGAATATAGAGACCTTGTCTATCTTTTCATAAAAAATACAAAACGTTAGCAATTACTTCTTTTGTTTTACTCTGAATTATTTGTCAATTACCAATAACTGATCCTTTGTGGGACATTTTTTACAATGCAGTGGTGAAATAAAGCTCGAATAACAAATATAGTGAAATCGTATAACCCGAAAAAATTAAATATTTATTAAAGTTCCTCTTATTTAACGAAAAACACTTAAAAACTATCAGTTTACATAATCGGTCTACTTGACAAATTGTTTTAAGTACACCCAGGTGATTAAGAAATAAAAATTAACTGTACCGGCATAAAAACTTGTTTACAACAACAACGTGTTTGGGTGTGGTTCAGTGTAGACGCCCATGGATAGTTAAACCACGCCTATTTTTGCCGAGTTATACCAAATAGGGTTCCTGCGCCAGTTTATTGCATGTGTACGTTTTATAAGATTGCACTCTATAAATATGATTGGTTACGTAAACCCTAACGTGTTCAATAGCATTCATGTCTGGACTTTTCTGTGACTTCAGTTTGAAATGATCTTTCCAATGATACCTACCAGTGATTAAAACTTGACCGTTCATAATAATAGTTACATAAATTAAAAAAATCCATTTTAATTTGTTTTAATTAATAAGTAATCCATTCCAGATTATAATGACTGCAAAGTAAATCATCGTCATCAGCAGACATCTTCTAATGAATTGAAATTGTTAAATACACTATTGATTGATTTTAATGCATGCTAAATTATTTATCAATTGGGGCGAAAATAATTCGAATAGTTACAATTTCAATTGCTAACTAAATAGTGAAATAAATAAGTATATATTTTAAGCATAACAGTAAATATATAAGATTTTTGAATTACAATGTTTATGATTTTTAGGGCGTGTATATACAGGTCGTCCCAATAGAGATATAACGCGACGTGAAAGGATGAGAATTTAAATAAAAAAGAGGTTATTTTAAGTATAGATTATTAAATTTGTCCTTGAAGACGAAGCTCTCAGTAGTCTCAGTTGGCGCACGCAGAGTAAGCGAGCGGTTGTGCCATAAAATAAGCTTAACATAAGCCCGGGTAGCTCAGTCGGTAGAGCATTGGACTTTTAATCCAAGGGTCCAGGGTTCAAGTCCCTGCTCGGGCGTATTTTTTCTTTTTATTTTTTATCGCGTTTGCTGTTAATATTTAATAGGGTTTAAACTGCATTATTAATATTATGTCTTGGAGAATAAGCCAATTTAGATCTTAATATTGATCAGATCACTAAATTTAAATTATTACCAAACTATCTAATATATAATCAATCTGTAAATAAAATTAACACAAAATTTGTATCCAATATTTTTCAGTAATTATCGTATTAGGAAATATCGCTCAAATTACAGAATAACAGTACTTAATAACTCATTAGGTATGTAAATTGATTATTGGTTATATTCAACAGGATCGGCTCGTCATATTTTGAAGAGGGGAAGCATAAGATGTGGAGCATAAAAGTGGTATTTGGATTTCATCTTTGCGCCGCAGGTGATTTTTTTTTAGGAATTTCGGAATTTAGGAAAGAACATTTGAACAGCGTATGTAATTTAAGTGACATATTTATAAATAAAAAATCTTTTAAATGTTTACATTGAAACACTGCCTCCCCTGACGCGCCGCCCTGGCATGCAGCCAATAAAACAAGACTCGATATACCGCTATTGCAACTTAATAATCTTTACTTTGCTATTACGAGTCAGCTAATGATACAAAAATTGATTCGAATAGCCCTTAACGAGACACCACGCATAGCCTGTGGTTTGTACAAACCTGGCTTATTTACATGCCAAAAGGAAAGTGGGATTGAATGTTCAATCTGCATATCAAAGTGTAAATTTAATTCAATTTAGATAATGCCCGTCAGTTTGATATTGTAGCGTTAATATTTAATGTTGCTAAATCATATTTGTTCTGGATGTTTACTATTCATTATACAACGAAACATAAATAAAAGTTAGATTATACTCCGCGAATCATGTGGTTGTTTCACGATTTTCACGAACGAATAACAGTCCGTTATATTATACTCTTCGTTTAATATTTATTAGGACATTTAAATGTTTATTAGCAACAGTTTAATGCACGAAAATGTATCTACAATTTTATTAATGATTTAAAAAAAAATTAATTACCTAATTATGTAGTTTTATATGAGAACAATAAATAACTGCAAGTCAAGTAGGTAGGTACATTTTATTTTATATTGTTTAGCAACCGTATTGTAAATACAAATTAGTGCCTTATTCCCGGTATGCCTAGTGTCGAAGACCTACAGACTCAGTTCTAATGTTATTAACAATTGGGAAGTTATATTTTTTTATTTTTACTAAACGGAGAACTCTAAAAATTGTAAAAAAAAGCGAAATTTTTGTAAAAGTAATTTCATAAATCTAAAACTTTTACTCCTCAAAATTTTTAATTTCTAATATTGATTCTCCTTGTAAATATAGGTATTATTTCTATGAGATGTATGAGATTTTTTTTGTTATTTGAATTATTTCAATTATTGTTTTAATTATGTTTTGTTTTAATTTCTCAATAAATTCACTTGTTATATCAATAAAATCCATTGAGAACTCTATTGTATAGAGTGTGAACAAAAAATCTAAACTTTCATTTCCCACATTTCGAGTGACTCGGTTTTTTTAAATGGAACACCCTATATGCTTCACGTTTACGAATATATTGCAACGAGTCATACAACTTTTAAAAATCTGGAGGAAGTTGGATTAGGTGCAAAAAGTGGGGACACACAGAATGTGCTGCTATAAGCAAACAAGTCAAGCTGTTCTTATGTGATATTTGTCAAAGTTGAAATATTGAACGTTATCCCATGTAATGTTAAAAGGCTCTAAAAAATGTCTTTAACAAAGTGTTCACTTATTATTAAGTCTATTTTCAAATAAAGAATGACTTTCATATTGCCTTTGTTTAAGTTAACCTAGATTTATATAGATAATGTAATTTTATCGAACATATTTTGTCTTGACTTAAAAGTGACTTTTTTGTAGGTAAAGCAGTTTTTTTAGATAGATATTTTAGATAGATAGGATGCTGAAATTCTGTTTATTTATCATTTTTTTTGTCGGACTTTCTGGTTAAAACAGTTTTGGTATGTCATTTTAGGACAGTCTCAGACAGTGTTTTGTGTTTTAAAATGTGATTATGATATCAAAATGTGTGTTTTAAAATAAAAAAAAATATGGGATAAATAAATAAAATGTGAGATATTTGAGTGAATATATAAAAGAACGCGACTCAATATTACCCATTATTGACTCAATTCGTTGATTGAAAGAGTTCTTCTCCAATCAACGCTCAATTATGCCTACAATATTTCATTGATGATAATTTTGCAAGAGCAATTATTGCCTTCCATTGCATTGACGAAATCCAACAGCCAAGTGGATTTATATTTGGGAAAGATGGCGCAGCCTGCCATACTGCTAGAAAATATCGACAATATGAGATATATCCTATTTTGTACTACTACATTATTTAAATATATCTAACAGACTGCTACACATGTATAAAATCACGTCCAGTTACATTTTTGCAAAGTAGCCAACGCAATTAAATTACTATACATTCGAAGAATGATTAGTAAGCAGTTGAAGAGATAAAATTAATTCGTATTATCACGTTATTTATCGAATTAATGCACTTAAATGTACGTATACAATAAAGCAAATTGTAACAGCATTGCATGTTTATTATGAAAGATGTAGGAATAGCATCTAAACGGATCAACAAATTATACTTCACATTTGCCCTAAGTTTTGAACGGAGAAAATTTGGATTGCTGCGAGCTATTCAGTTTCTGTTTGGAGTAAAGCCTAGGCCAATCATTTGTCTAGTAGTTCCTGATTTTGCTAAATTTAGGTATTTCATATAAAGTTTTTACAGGGTGGTAAATAAAGCAATGCTACATTTGTGAAACTTCGACATGGTCCCATTTTGGCAAAATGTTTTTTTCTTGAATTACTATACTAATGGCATAAAGATGGACCTCATATCTCGAAATGGTTTATGAGTTTTCCACTTATTTCCTTTACCGAGTGATCTTAAAAAAATACGGTTTTTGTTCTAGCACTGAAAACTTTTTCACTCGTTAATGAATCTTGAAGATAGAACATTGAATGAATCTTGAATCTCATATTGAAGATATAACTTCAGTTAAGAACGCGCGAGTATGGTAATTGACTCAACACAAATATTCAATATACAGGGTTCTATTAAATGCGACCTAAATTAAAATTAAGTCATCTTGATTTCGAACTATAAAATATTTTTTTTACAGAAAATATATACATAATTTGTAGTAAATTAGGGTAGTTTCAATATTTAGTCGCGACTCCTCTAGCTTTTATAACTGGTGGCCATTCCCTCCACGCAGGTTCCATAAACAGCTGGGGAATAGCTTCCTCTTCTTCCTTTAATGCATTCACCAAATCGTACAAATTATCCATTTGTCCTTACTTTTCTTTGACATGCTCCACCGGATTCATATCCGGAGACAATGGTGGCCAATCCATTATTCTAATATTGTGATCCTCCAAAACACGGGGACGATTTTACCGCGATGTAGTCTTGCATCGTAATCGATGCAAATTAAATCGCCACACCAATATTTTCAGTATATGAAACAACAATATCCCTAATTCAAGAATCTTTGTATCGTTCACCATTCATGCTTTCCCCTCTCAGTATCACTTATTTTCATTCCTTCCGATTCCACCTCAAGCAGTCACTGCTCCACCTCCAAATGCCACCCTTGCCTCCATGTAGTCTTTTCAGGTTAGTAAGACGGTGGTAATTTGGTTCCTCCACCAACAATTCTTAACTCTTGTAAGCAAGGAACATCTTGAAGTATTCAGAATGAACGAATTATTCTAAAGCAAGTCGACTTTAATTGAAGTCTCTCATAATACCATATTACGGGAATAATTCAGATTTGAATCACTTTTATTGCAACCCTGTATATTGAATTTTTGTCTTGAGTTTATTGTCATCCTCGTGTCTTTTTTACTGAAGTTCGATTTTGAGAATCGAGTGAAAAAATTGTCACTGAAAGACCGAAAGGTAGATTTTTTAAGATCACCCTATAAATAAAGGAAATAAATGTAAAAATCACGAACCCTCTCAAGATATGAAGTGCATCTTTAGTTTAGTACCTTTTTGTGTTAAAATCCAGGAAAAAAATGGTTTGGTTTGAATGGGATCACGCCGATATTTATTTACCACCCCGCAGAACCTTTATGTGAAATACCTAATATCAGCAAAATTATCAGCAGACACTGATAATTTTGCAGACACTGATAACTTCATAAAAATATCAGCAGACACTGAATCGCTGGGAAAAATTCAAATTTACTTTGTTCCAAAAATTGGCCAAATTTGGCGGTGTACCGTTCAGTTTGTTGTTTAGTTTACATAAATAGGTATTAACAAATAAAGAATAAAGTAAAATAAGAAACATTATTTTATCGTACAAACTACTTACGTACTTATATTGAATAACAAATGACCAATGAAATAAACATCGCTCACTGTCTAGTATTTTTGGCTATGACGTTTTGGTCTCACTATATCTAACATCACATACCTTTATGATGATTTTATTTGACGACACATAATAAAATTCAGTAGATACATTATATAGTTATCGTACGATTCAATTGTGGTAGGAATGATAATAAAATGAATGAAATGGATAATAAGAAACATCAGTTAATTTTAAAATTTTTATTGTTATTACGTATAACAATAATTTTAACATATTAAATGCAACAATATCTTTTATATGTTACCGTGGTTTCGTATACATTGAGTTGTTTCACACAATCAAATGTTAATGGTTATAAAATAATGGAAATAATACTTAATGGATTTTTTAAATTGAACAATAATATTGTGATCTCTTCATATCTTTATTATATTTACCTATGCACCTAACTTTTTTTATCAAAAAATTACTCAACCACATGACATGTGTAACCACTTTATAAATATGTAAATTATAACTGCAAAAATCAAAGTTAATAGCATAATAGCGTTAAATAATAGTCAATTATCATTATTTGATTTGAAGTGATGTCAGGGATTTGGTTGATATCAATCTGGCCAAACTCGCCAACAAAGGCAAAAATATTTATAGCCGATGTGAAGTGGAATATTAATCAACTACGCAACATAACCTACACAAAATCTTGAAGAATTCCGGCCTTAAAAACACTTGGTACGGCACTCTTTAAGTATCAAGTGTCATTCCTACGCTTCTTAAACAAACTGAACAGGTATTAAGAATTAATATAGAAAAAAATCACCGATGACGTCGTGGACTCTAACCTCCAGCCGCGTTATAAATGCAGAATAAAGCAACATCTTTCGAAACTAACTACCTATACTGGCTTCTAAAGTTACTTTAGGGTATTTGCCGAGTTTACTGAAATATCGTATTACTTTAGTCAGCCCCTCCGTATCTTAATGAACAAAAAAGTCAGCATCTGTTCCTGCTAGCTTAGATCGGATGTGCTACTTTGTCGTTTGCCACCGGAGAAAAGTTATTTATTATATTTCGAATTTCGAGTAATAGGTATCTGAAACGTGATCGTTTGGATGGTAGTACAGGTTTTTAACTAGAGTTTCAAATTCATTGCTGCAATAAGTAACAATATAATTTATGTATGTTTCAATAAGTTTATCTAATAATTATATTATGCAGTGTATCTAATATTTAAATATACCTATATCTAAATAAAATATCTAAATAAATATAATCTAAATATCTGAATTAATATATGTAATACTTAAGGGGAAAAAAATTAAATGATTGATATTTTATTCCCAATGCATGTTACATATTTCAGTTAATTTATCTAAAGCATGGCATGAAACTAAATATTCGATAAAAATAATAGGCGCTCGATAAATGTAATTAATGTTCGATATAAAATGTACGTGTTTTATAAAATAATAAATTTTCGATAAAAATAATAGGTAAAATTTTTTCTCTGGACCAAATTCACAAGCTTCCTAAATTAATAAATAAGTGTTCTATACAAATAATATGGGCTCGATAAATGTAACGAATGCTCTGTCACAAATTCAAATGTTTCCTAAATTTTGAGCTCATACTTAAAAATACGTGTACATGGCATACGGTCTACCAAGGAAGACCAGTTGGTTTACATACTGGACCAGTTAAGAGGATCTACTGGTTTATATACTGGTAGTATCCTTAATTGAAGCTTTCATCTGAAGAAAACATTTGTATCATCATCCGATTCCTCTGCCAGATTGATAATAAATCTTTCACCACCATTGATAACAATTTGTCCTAGTTTTCTATATTCTTCTTCATATTGACTTACTTTTACAATTGCCTTCGTCAAGTCTTCTTTGTAAATATTTAAAAATTCTTTTTTAATTAAGTTTAAGTTTCCCGAGTTTTTTATCGAATGCTGGAAACAAGTTTTTTGTACGAACCAATGTTTAATTGTGACCACATAAGTTCAATTGGATTAAAAATACAGTGACACGGAGGCAACCTTAAAACAGTATGGCCATTTTTTTCTATATTGTCAATCACATACTGTTTAATCCCACATTGTTTGGAATTAAGTACCTGCAACAATTGCTTTTTGGTATATGAATCCTCGAAATATAAGTCACTTTTAAGAAGAAATTCTTGGATTACCTGTTTCTTAGAGGGTATTATCCTTATTGGGTATTATGGGATCTTGCCTTGAATATTAGGCTGTATTATCTAATAGCACATATTTTAGCTGTATTATCTAGGCACATATTTTAGCTGACATCTACTAGACTCATCAGTCCAACCTTTTTTCGCAGTGTCGTGCTTTTTTCGCATTTTTTTCTCGTAATATTCAATAAGTTAATTTAAGATTCTTTGACTTACGGCAGCATGCTTATTAACAATTTTAAATTTGAAGCCCAATAATTTTTTAAGCC
This sequence comes from Tetropium fuscum, assembly GCA_964058915.1. Lineage (NCBI taxonomy): Eukaryota > Metazoa > Arthropoda > Insecta > Coleoptera > Cerambycidae > Tetropium > Tetropium fuscum. Next base: position 400,517 of record CAXKVY010000565.1, on the reverse strand, counting down.
TCCGCCGCAAAGTGCTTTCGGTTCAAGGTGTTTGACGCTTTATAAGATTCTTTAAAATTATTTCTATGATGGGAACTTCATTGTTTTTATATTTTTCGTAAATTAAATTTCTTAAATGTTTGCTTGCGGTCAAGTCCAAATCTCTGGATATTCCTGCATCAGATCTCTGTTTTCTTGTTTTGTTTCCTTCCTTTACAAGCTGACATAAAGTAGTGTAAGGAACCTCTGTTAGCTTTGGCACTTTTCTCAGCACTGCAGATTTTCTATCTCCTATCTACACAGGATCTTGTTTTAAGTTGTTATACACATTTAGACAATGATGTTTTGCTTGGTAGTCGAAAAATAAGTTTCTTTTTTGTGAAAAGTCTTTCTTTGTGTTCTTCTAATTCCTTTCATAGTAGGCTTGTTTTCAATATTTTCACAATAATTTTTTCCAATGGCCTTGAAACAGTAGAATTATTCTCCCACGGTTTACTGTAAACTATTACAAGAGTCTGCTTAACAGTGAAACTCTCAGAGCAATACGAAGCACGAGATAGTTAATTTAGCATGTGGTTGCCACTAGACTTACACTCCTCAGAAAAACCAAGCCCGACCCTGCCTCGGTTTTTACTTTGGACGTGGCAATAATCCGATTTCCTTGTGCGACTTTTTATACAAATATAAATTATTTCTGACGGGTACTTATACACTAAATAAATTATTCCATTTTTGCCTTTCACAAGTACCGTTTTATAGTATATAACGTTTTCTGGTTTCGTACCTAATAATCTTTCACTAGCACAGACATTGAAACATGAGGAATATTTTCATAAGATCCGAAATGCAGGCCACGATAGGCGCCACCCTACAGACCGGTTTCGACCCTTCTCTTCTATTGTCAACTTTTGGAAACAAAACTAGAAATGGAACAGGTCTTGAAGACTAAAAGAACTGACGGAATTCGAAAATATTTAGATATATTTGTTGAACTCACAGCTATCCAGGGCGAAGGGACCGCCAGATTGTAATTTTTTTTATACAAACACCAATGGCATTTACTGTAATTGCAATCTCATCTGAACTTAGATCAATGAGTAAAATTTTTCTAACCTAATTTACTACTGCTACAAAACTTATATCTAAGGGCTTACCCATTAGTGTTCCTTATATTTTTCTAATACTTAATTGCACTAATATTAATGTGTACATAGGCACTGTTCTCTGCTTTTGCACTAACACAAAATTATACTAGCTCGAAGGGTTTGATCCTCTTGAGCCTTCTAATCTGGTTTGTATTGTCGAGGAGCTGGATGGCTTCGACATTGACGTGACGATGAAGTCGCTCTTCGTGACTTTTGGCGAATTCGCTGATAGTCTGGTTAACGCTGTACATTACCATGTCCCTATGGAGGTCACTATTTCTGCAATACCTCGTTAATACTTTGTTTTGGAATCGCTGGATTATATCTAGATTGCTCTTACTGGCACAACCCCACAGCTGGATGCCATATCTCCATACGGACTTGAGAATTTGTTTATACAAAAGTACTTTGTTATATATTGATAGCGTGGAATTTCGTCCAAGCAGCCAATACATTTTTTTAAATCTGATATCTAATTCTTCCTTTTTTTTGACATGAGCTATCCAGCGTAGCTTAACGTCCAGTGTTATACCCAAATATTTTGCTGTATCAGTATATGGTACTTGGATATTGTTTATGCTAACAGGGATATGTCGGTCTCTTTTGTTTGTGTAATTGACAAGGGCAGATTTACTCTCATTTAATTTGATTCTCCATTGCTTAGTCCAGGTGTTGATTTTGTTAACTGATATTTGCAGATTTATTGCCGCTTCTTAGTGATCTTTGCCTACAGCCATTATAGCAGTGTCATCAGCAAAGGTGGCTATCGTGTCATACTCTAATTCAGGAATATGACTGGTGTATAGTAGATAAAGGACTGGCCCTAATGCACTCCCTTGTGGTACTCCTGCTTTGATAGATTGTAATTTAATTACAATTATTTAACATTAAGCCATTATTAAATCGATATTAATATTAAAAATACTTTCAGGTAGTTGAAATCATTTATATACCAACTTATAGTGAACGATTCACGTTGACGTTTAATATACTTAATAACTTACATAAACGTTTACATTAAATAAAAACGTTTAAAATATAATGATTTTAATCGTCGATGGTAAATTATAACCGAATTATATGAAACATCAATTTTGCCTCAATTTAGGAAAAGCGTTAAATAATACGTGTAATGAAATAATATTGTGTACGTTTTTTCATGTTGAACGTTGAGTATTATCGTTTGTATAATATAATCAAAAATATACCTTCGTTGCGTTTGTTACACGATTAATATGCCACAGTGTGTTGCTTGGGTGGTGATTACGTATAACAGGGGTCGTAAACCATCAGCATCGTTACTGATGAGTATATTTTGAAATACGATTCTAGAGCTAATCCATTAATAATCCGAGATAAGTGCCTAAAAAGAACTGTTTTGCCTTTCGCTGTATTCTCAATCAGACATTAATTATTATTGTCAAACAAAATAAAACTACACTCTATTTTAATGTTCTACATCCATAGCTATAAAAGTATCTCTGATAACCCCTCGCTTCCAGTTCCCATTATATGTTAATAACTTACGATTTACTGCTATATAGCCTATGTAAATTTCAGAAAAACATACCGAGGTATAGGTTTCCGGGAAGTTCTATAAAATTTGATAACATATAATTATGGCCCAGCTTCTTTGATTTATGATTTTTGGAGTTGGGGCTTAATCGCCCCCTAGACCCATAAAACTCATAATAAAGCTTGACTATTTTATTTTTCATTTTAACTAGTAGAGGCATCCGATCCGCAAACAGGGTAGAATAACAAGATAATAGGTATTATATATTCAACACTGTACAGTATACTGACAAAAATGCCTTAATATATACTGTGGTGTTGGACAGTTTGGTTATTTAAGAGAAATATTCTTATCTATTAAAATGAAATCCAAAGCTCTACGAACTTCAACAAACAAAATCCTTCATAGACTTCCTTAGACAAATTGTTAATATAAAGGTGATTTTTTATATATAGCGCGCATATAAAACACAAGTATAGTTTGTAACATCGAAATATGAGACATAAAACCCAAGCAAAAAACCCCCATTATATCGACCCCTTCACACCTGCTACCGCATTTTTAACAGAGTTGTCAAGTATAACCGATTTCCAGGAATTTAAGAAAAAATAAATGATTTTATATATATCGTCCTTCACATTATGACATTATTATATAATATAACAAAATATTGATCACACTATATACCTTTCGTCATAGCATACAACAATTGGATGGTGAATGTGATGCAGAATAAGAATGTTTCCCATTCAAATATTACCGATATACCAATGATACCATTGGCATCATTGGAATTCATTGGATGCCCAAATTGCCTAATACCATCGAACGTTTTGTAGTAAAGTGGGGTCAACAATAATTCTAGAAATATAAGTAATACAGTAGTTATTACTTAATTTAGTGTATTATTTTGATGGGTTTTGTGTTAATATTTATTAGTTATTAGTATTCTATCAAAACATAACAACTTGTTGAATGAAAGCGCCTTTATAGTGACGATTTTAGCTTGCTGTAAGACAAATTATACTGCCCTGATCTCCATTGCAGCAATTGTGGGTATCCTTTGCAAATTTTTTATGTCTCATATTTCGATGTTACAAACATTACATAATAGTAAATGACTACATAATATTATAAAATTGTCAAAGTAGAGCAATATGTATCGTTAATTATAAAATATCAGATACTTATGTTGATTTGTTGGCATGATTTCAAGTAAATCTAAGACATCTGAACTTATAATCAAAGTAATAGACATTAAAACGTAGCGAGACACTGTAAAATTGATACAATAATAAAGAAAAGTATACAAAGTTAAAGTTGCCTACAAAAATAACCAACTATAGACATATTAAAATCAATAATGAGAATTATAATATAAGAAATAAATCTATATACTCCATTGACAGCTAATGTGTAGTCAAAAGCTTGCAGGAGATCAACCTAAAATTAAAATGAAATACCAATTAAAAGAATACAAAAAGGTATTATAAACCTTAAATTGTAAAATAAATATTTAATGAAGATTCACCAATGACAGTTGACAGCTAACATCTGGCAACTGTCAAATTTGCGATTTTCCAAAAAAAATTTTGCAAAGTGGTCTGAATTGTTAATATTTCCTAAAATGTTACTAAGAAATTATGTTCCCAAAGATATTATACGTCTATATGCCAATTTTGAGCGAAAATTTTTGTTTTTTCGAGGTTTTTGATTCACTCCTGTTACTAACTGATCTGAAAACAGTTAAAATGCTTTAAATCAGTATAAGGTCTGCCATTGCAATGCATACTGTGATAAGATATTCCTATGTGTTGTTAGTTTTGAAGATTATTGATATTCTTAATCGAAAAAAACGTACTGTCTAGATTATTTTCCAATTTCCAAAACAAATCAGCGATTATAAGAAATCCAAATTGAACCATAGCCAAAAAACAGTTGAAAAATAATGGGTGATATAAAATATAACATTTTTGGATATCAACATTAATCGCACAAGATATAGGCGTTAAATGTCATCAGGAAAAATAATTTTTGAAGGACATTTTCGAAATATTAACAATTAAGATCATTTTGCAAAGATTTTATTGGAAAATCACAAATTTGACAGTTTCCAGATGTTAGCTATCAAGTTTGTGTTGGTGCATTTTAAGTTATTTTGGAAGCAGAAGTGATTACTACCAAAAGTTTATGTCAAATTCTAATATTAAAAAATATCCAATATTTTGGTTCCAACTTTATAGCGGACCATACTTTTTTGGCAGAACATGGAGCAGCTAATGCCTAATTCTCTGCAGCCGCAATTTCCTTGACTACCTTTTGTTTTGGTTGTACTAATTTAAGTAATTTATCCACTTTTAGATTTTTTTCCCACTCAAAAGGATTTCGATATTTCTTTCCATTGTTGAATTTGGTGTGATGCCACACAGGGAAATTACGGTGTGTTCAGATGACTTGAATTGTTCAGGACTTTTTCAGAATCTTCAGGACTTGAATTGTTATTATTAATACTTTTGTTTTAAAGATAATAATCTATAAAACAACTATAATTTAGTACATTAAAGCCTCTTTTATAAAATGTAAGATCATATGAATATCAAAATTTTGAACAAACATCTTTATCATTATCATTGATAAACCGAAAATAATTAATGTTTTATTGAATAAAAATAATTTTTGCAAATAAAAATTAGAAAAATAATGTTAAAGGTAAAAAGTAGTAAAATCGTAAGATATATTCAAAATCTAACCTCCAGAAAATATGTTGATTTGTGCTTTGAATTAATTTGCTGCTACGCTTTTATTATATGTTTATACAATTCTTCTTGACCATATAAAGATAAATTCCCATTCATCGCTTTGGTAACATTGTTTCCGTAATTAATGATGTTGTTCTTTAACACCACATACACTATCATCAGTTTCTAATTTCTTCTATTCCGTAATAGCTTATATGTCATCAGCATAGAGACCCTCTATTTCAGTAGGTCTAAGTCAGGTCACATGTGATTAATGTCAGCGTTGAAAACTGCTACAGAGTATTGTATATTAATAGCTTAAATTTGTCTATATACTAATGACATAGTGATGTAAAATCTTTCTATGTATATATTTAATTTACTCTCAAATTTAGGAATTTAGTTAAAAAATAATTTATACTCATTATAATAATATCCTAAAAACTATAAAACTGAACCTCCAAACTCAGGAAAATGCTAATTATTAAAGAATTTCTGTAGTGTTTGAGACAGATTCAACACCACCATGTTATATGCAATCAGCAAATCAGATAAATAAAATTAGATTAGGTAGGTGGCAAATTCTAGACATCTGAAAATTTTTGGCATTAACAAATAGCTAGGTGATCGTTGAAGCCAAATAATGCAATATGTCAAAGCTTGGAGGGCCACAAGGGTCACGTCTGGCACCTCTTTAGTGAATCACTTACCTTACTTTTTGTACAGTACAACAATCTCTTATTTATACTAAATATAAAAAAAATGTCGCAGGACGACGACATTCTTGTTAGAAAATACAGGCATGTTAGAGAAAGAACACTACATTACAAGTACTTCACATGTTATATAAAGAGAACCCATACAAATAATACCTAGATCAAGAAACAGGGCAGTATTATATCAGTTGTGTTTGCGCATTCGTTCGTTCATGTGAATATGTTCACGTTCACCCGATCGGCAAATCGCGACTTAACAAGCGATTTTATTATAAGTAATTTTAAATTATAGTTTAATATTAAAGTGACTGTTGAGAATAAGCAAGTGTGATTTTAATTGCATTTTACGTAATTGAAAGAAATTCCAAATTAGTATAAATACGTAATACGTTCCTGTACTCGACCCTGTTGTTGTTCAACAGAGTAGCGGTTTTGTCGGCTCGTGTTGCGGAAATGTAAAGGATTTTTTTATTTCTTATATATCCGAGATGTACTAATACGTTACTTATGGTGACGTACCTAAGGTTCTAATATTGTCGATAAAATTATATAACTATTAAACTGGTCTACAAACGCAATATAAATTTTTTCCATACTTCAGAGTGTTTATTTTACAAAATACACACATATATATATATATATATATATATATATATATATATATATATATATATATATATATATATATATATATATATATATATATATATATATATATATATATATATATATATATATATATATATATAGTATTAAACTATTGATACTAGCAGAATAATTTTTATCGAATCTATTCATGGATATATAAATTTTGTGGTTAAGAAAGTGATGACAATATTATATAGGTAAGTGCTAAAACATTTCGTTTGTAGGTATGTAATATATATATATATATATATATATATATATATATATATATATATATATATATATATATATATATATATATATATATATATATATATATATATATATATATATATATATATATATATATATATATATATATATATATATATATATATATATATATATATATATATATATATATATATATATATATATATATATATATATATATATATATATATATATATATATATATATATATATATATATATATATATATATATATATATATATATATATATATATATATATATATATATATATATATATATATATATATATATATATATATATATATATATATATATATTACATACCTACAAACGAAATGTTTTAGCACTTACCTATATAATATTGTCATCACTTTCTTAACCACAAAATTTATATATCCATGAATAGATTCGATAAAAATTATTCTGCTAGTATCAATAGTTTAATACTATATATATATATATATATATATATATATATATATATATATATATATATATATATATATATATATATATATATATATATATATATATATATATATATATATATATATATATATATATATATATATATATATGTGTGTATTTTGTAAAATAAACACTCTGAAGTATGGAAAAAATTTATATTGCGTTTGTAGACCAGTTTAATAGTTATATAATTTTATCGACAATATTAGAACCTTAGGTACGTCACCATAAGTAACGTATTAGTACATCTCGGATATATAAGAAATAAAAAAATCCTTTACATTTCCGCAACACGAGCCGACAAAACCGCTACTCTGTTGAACAACAACAGGGTCGAGTACAGGAACGTATTACGTATTTATACTAATTTGGAATTTCTTTCAATTACGTAAAATGCAATTAAAATCACACTTGCTTATTCTCAACAGTCACTTTAATATTAAACTATAATTTAAAATTACTTATAATAAAATCGCTTGTTAAGTCGCGATTTGCCGATCGGGTGAACGTGAACATATTCACATGAACGAACGAATGCGCAAACACAACTGATATAATACTGCCCTGTTTCTTGATCTAGGTATTATTTGTATGGGTTCTCTTTATATAACATGTGAAGTACTTGTAATGTAGTGTTCTTTCTCTAACATGCCTGTATTTTCTAACAAGAATGTCGTCGTCCTGCGACATTTTTTTTATATTTAGTATAAATAAGAGATTGTTGTACTGTACAAAAAGTAAGGTAAGTGATTCACTAAAGAGGTGCCAGACGTGACCCTTGTGGCCCTCCAAGCTTTGACATATTGCATTATTTGGCTTCAACGATCACCTAGCTATTTGTTAATGCCAAAAATTTTCAGATGTCTAGAATTTGCCACCTACCTAATCTAATTTTATTTATCTGATTTGCTGATTGCATATAACATGGTGGTGTTGAATCTGTCTCAAACACTACAGAAATTCTTTAATAATTAGCATTTTCCTGAGTTTGGAGGTTCAGTTTTATAGTTTTTAGGATATTATTATAATGAGTATAAATTATTTTTTAACTAAATTCCTAAATTTGAGAGTAAATTAAATATATACATAGAAAGATTTTACATCACTATGTCATTAGTATATAGACAAATTTAAGCTATTAATATACAATACTCTGTAGCAGTTTTCAACGCTGACATTAATCACATGTGACCTGACTTAGACCTACTGAAATAGAGGGTCTCTATGCTGATGACATATAAGCTATTACGGAATAGAAGAAATTAGAAACTGATGATAGTGTATGTGGTGTTAAAGAACAACATCATTAATTACGGAAACAATGTTACCAAAGCGATGAATGGGAATTTATCTTTATATGGTCAAGAAGAATTGTATAAACATATAATAAAAGCGTAGCAGCAAATTAATTCAAAGCACAAATCAACATATTTTCTGGAGGTTAGATTTTGAATATATCTTACGATTTTACTACTTTTTACCTTTAACATTATTTTTCTAATTTTTATTTGCAAAAATTATTTTTATTCAATAAAACATTAATTATTTTCGGTTTATCAATGATAATGATAAAGATGTTTGTTCAAAATTTTGATATTCATATGATCTTACATTTTATAAAAGAGGCTTTAATGTACTAAATTATAGTTGTTTTATAGATTATTATCTTTAAAACAAAAGTCAAAAGTATTAATAATAACAATTCAAGTCCTGAAGATTCTGAAAAAGTCCTGAACAATTCAAGTCATCTGAACACACCGTAATTTCCCTGTGTGGCATCACACCAAATTCAACAATGGAAAGAAATATCGAAATCCTTTTGAGTGGGAAAAAAATCTAAAAGTGGATAAATTACTTAAATTAGTACAACCAAAACAAAAGGTAGTCAAGGAAATTGCGGCTGCAGAGAATTAGGCATTAGCTGCTCCATGTTCTGCCAAAAAAGTATGGTCCGCTATAAAGTTGGAACCAAAATATTGGATATTTTTTAATATTAGAATTTGACATAAACTTTTGGTAGTAATCACTTCTGCTTCCAAAATAACTTAAAATGCACCAACACAAACTTGATAGCTAACATCTGATAGCTAACATTTGATAGCTAACATCTATATTTATATATATATATATATATATATATATATATATATATATATATATATATATATATATATATATTATATATATATATATATATATATATATATATATATATATATATATATATATATATATATATATATATATATATATATATATATATATATATATATATATTACATACCTACAAACGAAATGTTTTAGCACTTATATACTATTACCTATATTACCTATATAATATTGTCATCACTTTCTTAACCACAAAATTTATATATCCATGAATAGATTCGATAAAAATTATTCTGCTAGTATCAATAGTTTAATACTATATATATATATATATATATATATATATATATATATATATATATATATATATATATATATATATATATATATATATATATATATATATATATATGTATTTTGTAAAATAAACACTCTGAAGTATGGAAAAAAATTTATATTGCGTTTGTAGACCAGTTTAATAGTTATATAATTTTATCGACAATATTAGAACCTTAGGTACGTCACCATAAGTAACGTATTAGTACATCTCGGATATATAAGAATATATATATATATATATATATATATATATATATATATATATATATATATATATATATATATATATATATATATATATATATATATATATATATATATATATATATATATATATATATATATATATATATATGTATATGTATGAGATTCCATGATATTTGGACTATATTGCTAAATGTTTCGCCACTTCCTATGCATATTTAGCTAATTATAAAATGAAATAAATCTCTTGAGATGTATCGCATCTTACGTAACGGAATTTCTTCTTGGGAAAACGCAATTAAAACATTTAATTACCATGAAATTTAAATTTGCTCCCTCGTATAAAACACGGAAGTAAAAATAAATATATAATGCGAAACTTTATTTGCAAAATTTATCATATAATACCCACATATAACATTGGCAGCTTTAAGCATGTCAGTAAAAAACACTTAGCGTGAAAGTTCCAATAGTTTAAATTTTATATTGCTTTCCATAAATACTGCAAATCATCGGAGTTATTGTTGTCTATTCATTTATTAAGACATCTACCAACTTATATGGGCATAGATGAAAATAAATCACTACCTACTTTTAGCTTACACATAGTCATAACTCATGTGTTAATTATAATTGGCTTAGAAAAACACTTGGAAAACAATTTCGGTACGCATGGTACTTACGAGGAGCATTGATAATAGGCACATAGCCTACGTTTACATTTATGCGCCATTTTCCACTATAAGTATACCATAATTATGTAACACAGAGAAATTACAGAAGTCTAAAAACTATAATTACCATAAATTATTTTTCCGCGAGTCTTGCACATAACTTAAAATTGTTATTCTACAGAATAGTTCAGTCGATGTAAATATGAGGAAATATTGATTTTCTTAAGCCTGTCACAGACACAAAAAGATATGTCAACGTGCATCTTAGCATGCAAAAATGCGCGTTCATCAACGAACGTACTTTTTGCCCACACACGACAGTGGCGTCCAAGCTTGTTTAATCAAAAAATATAAAATAGTCGAAGGAAAATTACTTTAGTAGCCCTCAGTTTGATAATGGTGCAATTGTTACAAATATACCTTGATATGGTTATAATAATGTTCCCTCTATATGGCCCTCTATAACTCACATTCATATAAAAAGTTATTTGCTTAGAGTGGGTCTGTCGAAAGATACCGCCAGTACTAATTCCAAATAGAAGCCAGGGTCGGATTCCCTCTTTTTATCGCATTTCACAAAATTATTTTTTAACTTAATTTTAATAAATTAATAGTAAAACCAATATTTTTTCAAAATAAGATTTTATTTAAATGCTCTAAAAACAAGAAAAAACTTTAAATTAAATGAAACCCATCAATTTATTGCATTACACAATTTATATGATATAAAAGCTTATCGCGAGATTTAACTGTCTTGATAAACAATAACACAATATGTAACTTGATATTGACATAAGTAATTCTAAGAAAAAAAATATGTATATTATAAAATAGGTAATAGGTTTAAGTTTATTTTCTTCTTTTTAGAGCATTTAAATAAAAGCTTGATTTTAAAAATATTTTTCTACTATTAATTTTTTAAATTTTTCAGTTATCGCTGGACATGTTTCTGTTCATTTCATTCAAGTCTGTTAATTTCATTTAATTGCACTTGCGGAACCCACGTGTCTCGTAGTTTATCAATGTTTTCGTTAGTTACAAGTGGTCATTGTTTTCATTTTGATCATTTTGGCTGCCGATCAAAGTATTTATGTATTAGGCGAAATTTTTGTATTATTGTCATCAAACGTGCTTTCTAGTGTACACCTAATCCAAAAATCATAATTACATAACGTTTGGTTAGGTAGAAATGCCTGGTCCATCTCTCCCACGCTTTAAGGGAGACGATTCAGCATGTGCAACATCTGCAAAATGCATTACAAATCGGTGAGGAACATGACTCCTTCTACAGAATTAGATGACATGATTTTAGACGATTCATCTAGTGGAGAGGAGCGTTTGAGTGATCTGGAAAGCGAATGCGTTGGATACAACGAAGGTTATCGACAAATGAAGAAAAAGGCGACTGGATTAAGTGTATTTTGTGTTTAAGGTGGCTGCACAACTTATAACAACGTTTATTGTCAAAGATGTGGCGTCAGTGCAACAAAGAAAACTTGTTAAACGTACCAATTTCCAGTTTTAGATTTTTATTTTTTTATACCACTAGGATCTATTTCTGTTTTTTAACTAGATGCAAGTAATGCCAAAGTTTATATTATTTACCTGTATTTTTTTGTATATTTTTATACTTTCAAATAAAGAAGATATTTTATGATTTGTAAAACGTGTGTCATCTCTCCTCGCTTTACCCTATACCTATATAGCAAGTTTTGCCAGTTTTAGTTAAGTTATAGCAAATAATTGCAGGTTTTTCAATATTTTATAATGTTCCGGACCTGATCCAACTATCTCCAACCTTGTGTTAAAATTTGAAAACTTTTGGGTTATTCATAACTTTTTGTCTTCAGTGACGGGCCTAATAATATATTTTCTATAAATGTTTGCCTTTGTCAGGTCAGGTGAAAAGTCTAAAGCCAATTATCGACGTCCTAGCAGATCGACCTATTCGGGTGATAAATTCTCCTTTAAAAATGTAACTCAAGAATATTTCTGTTATTATAAGCGTGCGCTTGCATGCACATCAAGTACGTTATTAATATCAAATTTGCATATAAAAATATGGCCCAGAATTGTAAATTACACATTGTTCCCCTCTATAAAAACGGAATATGTAAACGGGGAATATACTGATTAACTATTGTTTGTTAAGAACCAGTTTCGCCCTAGTCAGTGCTTTATTGTAGCCGATGAGACTATTTAAATTATAAGAAAGCACCAAGATGTTAATGCTTGTTTTATTCCTACTATTTTATTTCTTCCGATGTAAATCACCCCTATGTTAAGGTGGGTTATATAGGGAACAATGAAAATCTCGCACCTACGTGTTTCTCATGTGTACTATGCCTACACAAAAAAATATGAGAAGAATATTAATTACTTCTCGAAGCGACCTCCAAGTTAAATTTAATTTTGTCGAAAGACACTCGACCCATTTGAAGTGTCGCTGCTCTCCAGATGTTATCTGACATTTCTCAAAATGATACTGTAATTATTAAACTTTTAGAACTAGCCGCCAGTAAATATCTTTAATTGTTTCGGTGGAAGAAACGTAATCCCAATAAATCCCGAAAATCGACTTTTATTTTGTTATCTGTACCGAAGCTATCAGATTATATTTATCATAAATATATTTTATCACATATTATATCAGAGCATATAGATATCAGGTTGAATTTGGTATGTAACGGGGTTTCCAATAAGAACGATATGATTTTGAAACGATATGGTAATCATGCTAATGAAGTTATATATGTCATCAATTGTCAATTATTTTCAATTTATTATGCCTAAATGCGCGGTTCAAGACACTTTGGTTATTATCCAAAAATTGCACGGAAATAGACGTTCTTTTTTGAACCCTTATCGCGCACTTCTTTAGTCTATATAATCGCCCTTCTTTGCCATTTGCCCCATCGGCATCGTTGAGAAATTTGGGGATAAGTTTACTCTTCATGATCTAAAAACACCACCAATATGTCGAAATGCCAGAGCTAGTGCCAGAGCAGTGGCGGATCCAAATGTATCAATTCCTCGTGGTGTTCAAGTGTTAAGGCTTAAAAACACGACACCTTGGCGGATTTTGCAAAAGGACTTGAATGTACACCCATATAAGATTATTTTGACCCAAGAACAGTGGACAATCGTGGGCGAGAATTTGTGGCTTGGAGGTTATAATAATTTGAAAGGCAGTAGGGAACATGACTGAAATTTTAATTATTAAAATAACACCAAGAAACAGCGTAACGTTGTAATAAAACGTGTACCTAAAAAAAACAAAATTTCTAATTCTGCGCGATCAGATCAGTTTGGAGGATCTAAACAGCTTTGAAATTGAAGCGGCCCGAAAAGAGCTGTGACGTCACAAACTACAATATTCGGTAGGCGTTGCGCCGGAAAATTGCCCCATGAACTATGAAATCAAGCGGTCCAAACTTAGAAATTCTTCTATTTTATACTATAGAAGTTAGGTAGCTTAAAATCGAGTTATCCGACCATTTTTTCACGAATACACACTATCTACTCAGATAAATTATGTGTTGCGGACTGTTTTTCGACAATATATAGGTATTTACATGCACTTATTCTTAGAGTACAGTTTTGTATATTATGTTTCATCGACTCATTTTATCATTTGTGCATAATATATTTTTATTTGTTTCGTTTGCTCATAACAGTCACGGTCAGCTGATTTGAATTATCTTGTGTTCTTATTTTTTAATAATGTTATGTACTTCCTTCATACGTTTCCTTCATACATACGTTTCCTGTCTTTTTAGATAAACTATTTAATTATTTATTCACAATAATATATCTAGCAATAACAGATCTCCATTTTCCCATACCAAGTAGCCAATATATTTATGGAATATTGTATTCCACTTAAATATAGTATTTAAGTATTATGTGGGAGAGTCATTCTGATCTTCTGAGCCAGTGGCGGTTCGTCGTATGAAGCAACAGAGACTAATTAGCCTACATATGTTAATATTAACTATTACCCTAAATAAAAAAGTTTATATAAATAAAGTTCGTACTGCTGGCCATGTATTTTGTTGGGAAAGAAAAAAATCCTGGTGCCTAAAACCATCATGAAGGTTTTAGGGACGTAATAAGTTGTCGTAATACAGAAATACATGAAGGTTTTAAGAACACAATTTTTTTTTTGCTTTAAGGTGATTAGAGAAAATTAGTGCAACCATTGAAGATGCATTGAGGGATGACGCCACTTTGAATAAAATCTTATAGGATTAAAATATTGGCGACTCGATTATTAATTGATGTGACTATTACGTTGGACATATAGGAACTAGCTTTCCGGGGCCTACTCATCTAATCGCGGAAATTAAAAAAAAAAATAATGTCTTACTAGTCTGTTATTTTGAAATATCCACCCAATTTTGAGATACACTGCATGAGAAATAACGCCCTTCTGAGTTATGAATATGTATAAAGCCCTTGGGCGTTATAAATTTATAACCATGGAAATAAATCAATCCTAAAATATAAATTTCAAATAACCTTTATTACCTCCATTAAAAAATAAATGCGTTGCTATGCAATGCGTTTAAATACAATTTTTATTTTTACTCTGTTTTAACTCAAATCGTTCTGAACATACCGCGCCAATATTCTTGGCAAAAGATGTGACCTCGTAAGGGGTAGGCCGCGCATTTCACGTGACCCTCCCCACAAATGTGACCAGTGCACGTGAAGTTACGCAGCCTCCCCCGGTCCTGGCTGATGGGCCCCACCGGCAGAGCCTTGCTTCTATCGCTCCTGACTTTCTTCGCCTTTATTCCCCCAGATAATTTCGAGATTATCTCAATATTTTTATGTAAAATTCGGAGTAATAATTAATAAATTAAAATAATTAAGAAATTAATAATCCCGATATAAGGAGCTTTTAATTATAATTCCAACTTATAACTCAACTTATAATTTTATCTTACCCTGTTGTTTTAACTCGCAATTTTGATGTAAAATTCAGAGTTCTGGAACACGGAATTTTAGAAGGAATAATTTTATTTTAGGTGTCCCTTCCACAGCATCCTATCAACATTGAAAACGCCCCTTCTAATGTCTTGCTAATGCCTCTTTGTATTTTTTATTGTGCTATTGGCAGTGCCAGTGTGCAGTTATAAAAACTATATGTATATTTTGAATTTTTTTTCACTATGTAATGCAATAATAGAATAATGAATAATAATTTACCCACCCATTTGTTTCCAACAGGCAAAATACCCAATTACAGGAAACACACAAAATAGATATATAGTAATTAAAGTCAGAGATACAGGGGCTTTCAGTTAATCCCGAAACCCACGTGATCAGTTTTTGTCTGTTTACCAGTGAATCATATTCTATAAGTTGGTATTTCAATGTAATTATGTCACGTGGGTTTCGGGATTAAATGAAAACCCTGTATCTAACTCATCATAACAAACTATTATTATGTCGTACAAATGGATGAAACGTTTACCAGATAACCTTTGATATAGAGAGTTCTTGCATGGTTGATCCGGCTTTAATAGGGGTTATCATATTAGTTCGAGTAGTTTTTAAAAATATAGCAGATGCTATTCAAAGCTGTTATACTAGTAATTTTGTTAATCGTCGTAAAAATAATAATAATTGATATTTAATTACAACTAATCATGACGACTCATTTATGTTATCACTCGGAGAGTAATCGCATATAGAAACGAACCGTTGACCTAGGTCCGTTTAAAGTAAGAATTAGAACACAAAGCAACTCGGATGACATTCTTTAGAGGCAATAAAGATTTCTTTCAGTTTAGTTGCTGCCATGAGTAATAGCCATTTTCAGTCAATTATCACATGTTTAAAGCAAATCTAAAAGCGTTAGGTAATAAGACTATTCCGACCGTCGAAATGGGGCATATAGTATCCGAAACTGCTCACCAGGACACATGTTTCAAACTAACCCATCATATATTTACGTCCGTGGAGTTAACAGAAACCTTTTAGAAGGTTGTACTTGTTAAGTGCTTTTTAATGTACTCGGGCGTCTTCCTTTTTCTGACTGCGCTGGAAACTATTATACTTTAGATAAACACCATGTATTAAAAAAATACGATACGATGTTATGTGGTACCTGTGTCAGGTAAAAAATTGGGGCGACAACTTTAACAGCTTTTTCCCGCCTACTTACTTACAGGTCCTAGCTATTAAATAATTCTCAGGAAGTGTAATTAATTCGTTCAATTTTGCCTTTACAATTAGTGTTCGATTGATATTGTAAGTAAAAGTAAAATTCGATAGTATATTTCGAACTATGTAAACAATGAGAGTAAGATTTTCACGAATACAAGTTTATAAAACTTCTGGAGATTTTCTATTTCCGTTCTCAAAAGACGCTTTTGAGTCTTGAGTGGTGCAAGTATGTTTGGTCGCATCAAGCATGACAGCTTTCTGTTTATGTATTTCCGTGGGCACGTGAGAACGGAAATAGAGTTTTCTGTAGAACGTCAACTTTTATATTAAATTTTCCTTTGAAACACGCAGCATGCGTTTTAATATGGAATAAACATTTCACCTCTTTTTATAATGCACTTCACTCTTTTAAAGCCCGATCAATAAATAGTTAATTAACACTGTCCATGTAGATGAACGCGTGCTTTTCCATGCATATTTTGTTAGATATGCCAATTATATGCCCTTGACCGTCAAAAATATTCTTATGCAGGTGTCGCAAGTGAGTTATATTCACTGGAAAAACGCATTATAACGTAAACGTATATATGTATTTTATAATGCTCTGCATCGTTTAAAAACATCAAGCAAAATAAATAGATTAATAAAACATAATAAAATTATTATTTTAAGTTTTACGAACTGACTAAAATATTTTTAACAAAAAAACAAAACCGACTTCACAAAATCTATCTTAAGAAACTGCAGTGAAAACTAAAAAATAATTACGTCATTCATTCTTACTTATAATACAATCAATTTATTAGCCCAATAATATACAATTATTGTTATTTTTGGAATCAGTACCCGCCAAGGTATACCAACCAAATTTCTTGTGAATAGCTAGGGTCGGTAGTCCGCGGCTTATCATATCGGTCGCTATCCCTCTTCAACTCACATAAATCCCATTTCCTTTCTCGCTCACTTAGAAGACACTTGCATGTACAAGCTGGCGATTTGCTGGCTTTTCTGCTCAGTGGCGTATCATTATGCGCAACCAAGGTGAAGTGACTTCAAAAGATGTCTTATTATGTCATATTCATATATGTACAAAACCTTAAGCCAAAAAATTATTTAGTTTTGAATGTTTTTAAAATATATTGAAAACTCACCAATTTGCGAGATGTTATTATTTGCACATATACACCAACATTGGTATTTTTCACTGTCACTAATTAGTAGCACTCTTCACAAAAAATCATCAGAAATTTATATCACTATTCACTATCTGAAAATAAGTCACTATAACTAATGTCTTCATTTACATTTATTATGACTGGTTTAACGGGAGTATCCGGAGTATCCATCATAATATCGAGATCCCACATTCTAGAATCCGGTTTCTTGTTCTTTTTCCAGTGATTCCAGTTACTTCTCTGATTGCACCACTGAGAAGATTTTTCACATGAGCTAACTTAAATGTTGTATTTTCTCTAGCAACTTTCCCTTTTATTTGCGCCCAAATAAGCTTAATTGGGTTCTGTTCGCAGTGATATGGAGGCAATCGAATTACCTCCACACCTCTTGCTTTGGCCATTTCATCAACTACATACTTATTGAAAGCTGGAAAATGTTGCCTTGCCAGTGTCAACAATTCAGCTTTAAGTAGTGGATCATTGTGAATCTTTCTTCCAGCCAGTCTTTAATTTGCCCTTTTCGCCATGCAGTTGTGGGCAACTGTTCTGTTCTACGAGAATGATAAGAAGCTTTATCCATCACTACAACAGATCCAGGTTGTAATTTGTCAAGAATTCCTTTGAATAAATCCTTGAAAACGGTGGAATCCTGTTTTCTCGAAGGTCTGAAGGACCGTCATTTACAAAACCACATTCACTTTTTGATATATTATATATTAAATTGAGTTAACATTATTGTTTTTTATTTTATTTCCTATATTAGGATAATTGCGCTCGCCACTGAGCACCGCATTCCATTAGTTTGCATATCAAACGAAAACACGATAGCTGTTACCCGCGAATTCGCCCGCACGAATTTTAACACACGTTCTGAGCCCGCGCGATAGGCAGCCTTTGTGATATCAAGTGTGGGAGGGGGAATGGTGGGAGGCGCCTTTCAGTATTTTTATTAGTATTTATATTGGATTATATTGGAAGTATACTTTCCTATTTGAATCGGATTTGGTTCACAATTTCATAGTTTAATTTATTTGCGCGGAGCCCTAATTCCTTTTCCAAAATGAAGGTAGCCAAGTTACTCCTTATAACCCTATATCAGCTATCTGCCGATGAATGTCCCGTCAAAATCGGTACAGCCGTTTTGAAGGATAGCCGGAACAAACATTATTTAAAATTATAAATATTGTTTTTTTATGTACTGTATATACTTTCATATGCATTTAGTAAAAATCTGTTATTTTGACATTAAAAACTATTTATTTTTATAGTTTTGTAGGGATATTTTGTAATTAAAATCATTGATAGATGAACAATGTATACAATTTCAGCATGGGATGAAATTGTTCAGGGTCGTTTTCGACCCGACGTGCGACGTTTCGAAGAATTCGATTCTACAATCATCTAGATTACAGACGAAATTAAGAGACATACACTGTGGTCTATTTTCAAATGAAAGAGAGTAATAAAAGCTTATTAAAAAATGAGAAAACGGCAAGTGAAATTGTGATTTTTTTAACAATTAATATGAATCTGCTTCAGGTTAAATATCTAAAAAAAATCTATGGTGTATCTACATAAGATTAACTAGTTACTACAGTGCTAAATGCAGCAAATTCAGGTGAACTTATCTGATTTTAACATTTCTGTGCATTAACTGAGTCACGAGGTTTCTATTCCGTGTTCCATTCTCTATTTTGCTACCATTTGACACGCTTTCTTTTTATTGTGTTTAAAGTTACCCTATCCTTTGTTAAATGCAGGTAACTAACTAGCAGACAAACAGCAACCCAACCTGTTTCATTATTTACAAAGTGACTATGCACTCTTTTAGAGTAATTAAAATTCTAGACTACCCTTACCTGTGTGTCGAGATGCCGCTGCATAGTCAATTTCATTTAGGTAAAAAGTAATATTCTGTAAAGTGTAACATAAGTAGATAATTCTGTTGGTGACATTTTAATTTCTTACAACTTCTGGAAAATATAAATTGTCCAAAGCCGAACCTCATAATCGCTGTGATAAGTTACAAACTCTTATCTAGACATATGCATCTTTGTGGATTTGGGTACAGTGATTTCGTGGAATTAATACTTTAATCCTCGACCTGATTTCGTGTGGTTTCAGAAGTTTTATAATATATTTGTTACTAAGTAGGCATGTTAGGATTATGTATTTGTTTCCCGTTTGTAATCTTAATTTAAGCATTTAATGTCTTCATACGATGTTAAACTATATATAAAATATTCGCTGAGAGAATCCTGGTGTGAAATTACGAACGTCTGAACTAAGAAGCCGCAGGAGTTTGCGGATGCACAGTGGCGTCACTTTCTTTAATATTTACTTGTTGTATATATCTGTATATAATTATAATACTTAATTATTTTAGTTTCATGTAAACATAGCAAGCAAGGAAACAAATATATTTAGCGAAATGGTTTTAGCTACAATCTTTGTATTCATTATTATAATCTTGTCAAATAAGTGAAAACATTTATTAAATATAAATATATACCTATTAAATATTAATAAATTATGCCGAACGCCTTGTTTTTTAATCACTTTATATACATTTCTACGGCCAATATTGATTATTATTAACACTAACTAACATAAGTTAGTTAGTTATTATTAACACTAACTAACCCAAGTTCCGGTAAAACCAACCCGACACTGATGTCGCCATCCGCATTTGACGACGACACGCGTTACGAAAATTCGTTTATTGTCGCACAATGGAAATACCGCACGTCATCTTAACTTGATTATAAACACTAACACTTACATTATATATTGGGTTACAAACAACATTTAAATGAAGAAGAACATAGATAGAGCTCCGGACGATATCTCTTCAGCGAATGATGTATCATATATCACAGTCACCGACTCCAAAAATAACAATATTTGTATATTATTGGCCTAATAAATTGATTGTATTCTAAGTAAGAATGAATGACGTAACTATTTTGAATTTTTTAGCGCAGTTTTTTAATATGGATTTTTTTATTATTATAAACAGTTTTACACGTTAGCCTTATAATGTCTATAGTGTACATTATCACAAATATTATTTTAGTAATAATTGAGAGACAAATATTGTTTATTCTAAATTAAGCTATTTTAACTACTGAAGTTAACTGCCGACTATTTAAATTAGTAGACAGGTATCAGTTGTGTATAATTTGTGCCTTAACATCATTGTAAATTATCAGTTTTTCTACTAATTGTAAGTTCTATTTTTGACATCAAAGGTTATACCTTCTATTAGCTCAAAGAGAATATGTGGGATATTCTCGGTGTGCTTCCTGTTTCTCTGAATAACGCGCTGTAGCATATCTTTGATTAGAATCTTTCTGCGTGAAGAAAAATCAACATTTTAATTATTAGCTTTGCACTGATCTAACCATAATCAAAGCAATTAAGATAATAATGGTTTTTCTTTGAAACAGAAGTCATTGACTATCTAAGTCACACGGCATATTATGTGGGAATGAGAAAATAAAAAAGAACAAATCGATTAGCAGCAGCGCTGGGAATAATAGACTGGGAGATAGTGATTTTCAGACGTGATTTTACCCGGCATCACTTTTGGAGGGTATTATCATATGCATATTCTGATGATAATAAATGATAAAATAAAGAATCATCCCGGGGACTTCATATATTAAAGTTAGTTAACATTTTTTGTTTGCAAATTAAGCGTTTCGATACGATTTTAGTCAGGGTGCCATGTGTCCCAAAACAAAGGTCAAATAAAATACTATAGTGCAAAGTCGTAGGTGTCCAAAGTGTGCTTGCATTTAATAATGATTTATCCTCGTTTCTAATAGGCTGCCATTAAGAAGTATACATGGTGTGCTAGGATAAAAAATTAAGATAATATATGACGATTTTATATGAAGATAATATATGAAGATAATATATGAAGATAATATATGAAGATAATATATGAAGATAATATATGAAGATAATATATGGAGAAAATATATAAGTCCCCATGATGATTCTTTAATATATCATTTATATTATCGTCAGAATATGGATATGCTAATACTCTCCAAAAGGCATACTGGGTAAAATCATGTCTGAAAATCTGTCACTACCTCCCGGTCTATAATGAACATTACGTACGACTGACTGAACAAAGCACATTGTCTTTCTGTTGATTGATCAGATATACCAGTGAAAGATCATTCAGGAAATTGGATACAGGCTACTCGAGCATGATTTTTTTTCAGTTACGACAATGACTTACTTGGTTATTCGCAAATCGCAAATAAACCTTAGCAAAAAATATTATCTAAAAAATTATCTTTGAGAAATATCACTATGAAAATCCCTTACTTCATGTGATAATTTATTGAAGGCTCTGTATAATGTCTTGACCAACATACTTGTTTATTTTCAGTACGTAAGCATCAGCAGTGAACCTGCTATGGATAATCTTAAAGTGAATCTCTCACCACCGCGAAGCAGAATAATTATTAGAAAATGTAAAACGAATATTCCTCCGGCATAACAAAATGATTAATATATGTTGGGTTAATGACCAATTCATATTCAAAACAGTCGAGTGTTAACTGTATACGTCAACGTATTTTGAATGGTAATATATTCAACTAACTTTCACTGTTCAAAGAAATATTCTCGATATTCCAATAAACTTCCTGTCGCCGATTTGCATATCATATTCAGACATATCGATTTATGTTTCGGCCCGAATTTAATTGCCATTAAAATCAATAAATTCACCTCCTTCGCATTAATCACCGCGTGCTGGAACAGTCGAATCTATAATTCTTCTGCGGAGGTACATGTAGGTATGTTTGTCAACCGCAGAGGGACATCTCATTGTTCGCGGTATCGAATGCAACAGTAACTCATCCCCTGTGACAGCCTAAATAGGATCCTCTGGCCTGCAAAATAAAAACGATGGAACTGAAACACGATTCGCAGGTAGGAACTTTCGGAACACGAATTATCAAACTCAAATCAATTTTAATTGATGTTTATGAACTGTCAATTAAGGAGCAGGCTGGGAGTGAGGCGTCTTCATTATATTATCTGGGAGCAGCTTCTTTGTTGTTTTGGTAACAAGTGGAATCAATGGTTTTCCTTCATTGCTAATGGTTGCTCTTTCAAGCATATAACGACCTTGTGAAGTGGTCGTTATTAACGAAAATCCTTCAATCAACGCGAATGTACAGAGCTGTAACTAATGAGGTATTAGGATTCCTGCAAAAAGAGGTTGAATAAGATCAATGAGACGTTGTGTCAAAAAATTAAGACGATGTCCGATAAAGAAGGTGTTACATGTTAGGTTTTCACAATAAAAAAGAACACCCAAAAAATATATATTGTATTACAATAATATATGCAAACTGTACAACAATTAGAATATAAAATATAGAGACGAAGCTTTGTAACTATCGCTGCTAATAGTTCGAGCAATACTACAATAATAATCATATATCGTACGTGAGGAGGAAGCTCACAGACCTAAAGTAGACCTAAGCTAAAAGTTGATTTATGAATTATTTCTTTACTTTCAGTTCATCGTTTACTGTTTTTATTGTAACAGGCCTTCCGGTATCCTTCATGCTATAAATAATTTTTCTTTCGGCGTTTACTCCGTCACACGCATCTTCAGTTTCTTCGACTTTGTTCGTTTCCTTCCCGCCGTTTTCAAAGGCAACGCCATTTTGACTTCTGCAGATATCTTATAAGCACCTCTTACACCATTTTATAATGGATCCCCGCTAAGGAGCTAATTTGTATCTAATACTGCGTATCCCTTAATCTCAGGAACGTCTACCGATTTGTTACTGAATTTTGGCACGATTATCCCATTGTATACACAAATGACAAATCGAACGCTAAATATCTGGTTCATAATTCATATTGCTTTCATAATTTCTTTCTTTTATAATAAGCTACATAAATGGGATTAAAAAAAATCTGTATGTGACATAGAAATATTAATACGGGGAGACCCAACGGTTCATTCATAAAACGCTGGAAGAGCCGATCTATTATTGTTCTAAAAACTACAATGAGTGCGAGAGAGAAAAAGGAAGACAATTCTGCGGCGGTGTCCTTTCGGCAACGCCGCTTCGTTTGATCAAAGCCCACCCAGTGGCGTGTCTACTTATCTTTAATGAATGAGTTAGGGTAAACTGCATAGTTACATAAGAAAAGTACTAAATACCCTGTATCTGAACGTTGCAATAAATCAAATGAAAATAGAATACATTCAGAGCATAGTTTAATTCGTGTACATTAAGATAATAGTTAGTAACTGCAATAAAACTTTGTCATGTGTTTTGTAGAAATTCATTTATAATTTTAATGCAAAAAGTACAGTTATTGGACGTATTTGTTAGTTAGTGGACGGTTTAATATTAGTTACTGGACACATTGTAAATAATTTAAATTCTATAAAAAGGACACTTTAATAGTTGTCTGACCACTTAGTAAACATTTCCTTACGTGTTTGTTGAAACAACTCATAAAGTCTGTCTATTTATTCTTTCTGTTCCTCCTCGTTTCACATTTTTTCATCGTCAAATTCACATTGTCCATTTTCAACGTTGCTGTATTAATTCTCTGAAATCTCATCATTTTCTGTATTGTAGCATATGTGACATAGACAATAGACATGTCATCACCTTCTTCTGGAATGTGAACATGGTGTTTAGGGCGAACACAACATTTGTGTCAAAATTGCTTACATCTGTCATATAATAAAATGACATCATATATTTAAGAATTTTAATCACACATTCAAATTAAGTTATTATAAAGTAAAGCTATTACTCGACCTATTATAAATGCAACAATCCTAATAATATGAGTGCTGTATTTAAACTAAGAAATGGAAAAACGTCTTGATTTTTCATTAGAATAAAACTCCATGTCCTATATACAAACAACAGAGTAAATCAAACTTTGTTAAGTAAACCTACTATAATTATTGAATCTATTAATTCCTAAATAATACGAGTTTTGTATTCAAACTTCTTATTCTATTTTGCCTATTGTTTTCTACTTTTTTTTTTGTTTCATTATAAATACGTATTTTGAAAAATGTTTTCAATACCAATTTGAGTAATTAAATATGGTGGTCATTCAGTACTTCATCAACATACATAGATGGAGATGAAAATGATATTTTGCATCACCAGAATAAAAATAATTTTAAATAAATATCGCACATTGATTATGTACCATATAAATTACCTAATAAAAATTAGTGAAATAATTATTGATTAATTATTGCAGCAATATAAAAAGTTTATTTTTAGTTTCAACGCCGCCCCTGGCCAATTCAAGCCGTTAAAACTTAGGCGTAGGTAACCTTAAAAATACTTACATTACTTACCGATGAAAAGTAAAATTTTCCGGACTTAAATGATCCACCCTTTTACAAACTATACAAGAATGCACTATAGTTACACACTTATTGTTCACCTGAATCGCAATAAATACAAAGATTCGTAGAATACACTTAAGAAAACACAAGTACAAGCTGTGGCGTTGCGGCAACATCGCAAATTTCTTTCCGTTAATAAATAGACATTGTCGTAAAACTCGAGAGTAAAATTCACAGTATATTACGTTTGTCTATGGTTTTCACCATATATTATTAACGCAATAAGGCAATACAATAGATTACTTTTGCCAAGAAGCTGTTTTAAATAACATTTTAGTATTAATCAGATTCGTTGAAATTGTCAAATTATTTGTAATTGTCAAGTATTTTAATTGTCAATAATTATTATTATCTCTTACGGTATTCAAAGACTTCAAGTGAATTTCACAGTAAGCCTGGCAAACGTGCCGTTCGTGAGAAAAAGACGGACGACAAGGATGGAACGATCTTGGATAGGCCAAAAACGTACCTAAATAATTCTGTCTCTTATATTAATACGTCTATGGTATATAATAAGTTTAGTTTCTCTACAAAATATTCATGATCACTAATAATGATATTATATTCTACTGTTACTCGGTGCAAGTGTAAAACGAGTATATAAGAAAAAATATTTTTAAATAAGAACCGCTGTGTTGTAATACTCGTAGTCGTTCGTCTCCTCCACCTACGTTCTCCCAATTGATGTGTCTCTAAACCTTATCTAACATACTTTTACATTACATTGTACCTATATAAAGATATATAATATATAGTAAACGGTTACGTAAGAGTTCCTACATTTTAAAAATGTATCGCGGCACATACTAGAAGTTTACTTCAAATCCAAATCTCCTTATAAGTATATATTTTTATTGTTTTATTTCTCTTTGATGTTAAAATTATATGTGTAGTAGCTGTGTGAACAGGAAAATGGAATTTGCATATAAGTCGCCCTCGGCGACTGCTATATCCTCTATCCTCCTATATGGGGCAACCAGCGGTTTGTTCGGCTTTTGTTATTTCTAGGGTTTTGAGGGTTCGGGACTTTGAGATTAAATGGATTTTAATTCAAATACCCTCGTAGATTAGGCGCTGCTAGGCAAAATACAATTGTTATAAGTACTTAGTATTTTTCATTTAAGGAATACTTGAATGTAAATAGACGTAAATCCGTTTGTTTTAATGGGAAATTATTACAGTAATAGGTAAATATATCAATACTAGACTACCCTCTTGAGATATAAAAATTGTCTAATTTGAGTTATCATGGCTACAATTACCAAAATCTACAATTACGAAAGAAAATTATCTTTTTGGAATGAGATATTGGAGATGTCTAGCAGATTCCTCAGAGTCTAATGCCCGATTTCACCAACTTCTGTTTAAGGAACGAATACTGAAGGGAACCTTAAAGTTAAGTCGACGAGTGTATTCAACGTCAGTCAACGAGTGTATGTATGTATGTATATAGGTCTGAGTGTACTGGTTTCACTTCCACTACAGTACTTAGCCTCATTAGGCCCTTTGTGTATTCCTCCTTTTTACTTGAGTACTTTTCTTCAAACCATCCTATTTATCACGGGTGGCTTGGTGGCAAAGTCTCTTTACAATTTTTTTGTATGATAGCATGGTTTTGAGTTACCGTTATTACGAGTTATTACTCTGTCCACATTACCATTTATCTGGGACCACGCGCCTGTGGCAGAAGTCTCACGGCTAGGTGGTCCCTTTCAACGAGTGTGTTATATAGGTTGATTATTTCCAGGCGCTAGTGGCATTAACCACGAGGTTTAATATTTCAATATTAATATTAGTCGTTAAGAATTCAGAAAACATAATTCAGTTAATATTAAAACACAATCGACAAACGTCCAAATACTTATTAAATAAAATTGACAATGAAAATGAACCGCACCGCGTTAGGAACTTTCCATTTGTATACATCTACTCCAATCATCATTCAGTATTTTGTTCCCAATCCTTACTATCGCTGCAATGTTTAAGTGAACAGACTTTAAATGCTCTTTATTTTAAGTGCGACGAACGGCCTTTAGTAGACAGAGGCAGAGTTTTTTGACATGGTTTTAGAAACATTTAAGAAAGTTTGAGGCATTTATTTTGCTTTGTTTAAGTGGATTTATAGAATTTCTCTCCAGGCTGTAAAACAATTATTGAAAGCTCATGTCATAGTCTATTAATTATAAAAATTTCCATCGGAATAAATGTTATCTGAGATATTTCTTCAGCAACTGTTAGATGAGGGGTGGGCAACCCCACCAAAAAACCACTCCTTCGGTGAGAAAAGTCTCATTTCGTTGACAACTCGTTCACCGTTGAGGATATCAAAAAATTGCTTATTATAAAAAAGAATGCTTGATTAATTTCGTAAAATAATTCACTTTTTTTATTTTTGTAGGTATAACCAACAGTTTTCGAGAAAATCAATAGTTAAAAAATTCTAAAATTTGTATTTTTAATGCCCGTGAAATTCCACTTAATTGAAATTATTTTCCCGCGGCCCATAGAAAAAATTGAATTGCTCGAAAACTAAACAAGCTAGGGAGAAAACCCAATATGGTTTTTCAAGGGGATATAAAACACTTTCATTTGTTGTCTATTGATATTTATCGGTATATGAAAATAACAATATAATGTAGTTATCACTTGATTTTTTGCGTTTTTATCTATTTACAGGCCCGTCAAAAATAACTGATTTAATATAAGTTATAAATGTAGTACCTTTTAGTTCAATGTAGTACTTTGATGCAGACAAAGTTTGGAATAAAATTTACAAAATTCCAGCATGTTGAAATTAGCCAAATTGGGCTAATTCTTTATTGTTTCCTGAAAATATTATATCTTCAATGTCGATTTAACTATGGCATATACAAAATAATTCAATGCCACTTTTTTTTTTAGAAAACTAGCAATTATTCGGTATCTTCAACGATTAACGAGTTATTAACGAAATAATGGTTTCCTGACCAAAGAGGTGGTTTTTAGGGTCGGTTCCGCGCCACTCCCAGAACTGATTTTTAGATTTTTTTATGTATAATCCCTCTAAAAACAGTTACTGAAGAAATATCTCAAATAATATTTTTTGCGAGCTTCTGGTGTATTTTTTACTTTGATGGCTGCAGTCGGGTAAGGAAGTTCAATATTTTTTTATCAGCTATTTTTGGTAGTATTTGTGTTAGACCTATGCGGTATTGTTGCAGACACAGAAAACATAACGGCACTATAAACATAATACAATTGACCTTATATACATTAGCGGCATTAATTTTACTGTCAATCTAAACAAAATATTATAGAAATCGAAAAATAATAGACCAATGTCAAATATTGTATATTTTTGACGCTTTGCAAGACTGTCTACTAATACCCGGTCCTTAAATTTGCGATCCACTTCTACATATCCGCTCGATATATTTTATTTTGTTAAGCTCTAGCTCTTTAGCTTACATCATATTATCATGCGTGAGCAAGCACATGGGAGTGATTCTATCATGTAATTCGTTTAGTATACTCTTATGCTACATTTTATTCAAAACACACCATCAATCATAGTAACAACATACTAGTGTGCCGCATAAACTTTTTGCTCTAAAACAGATTTATCTGAGGCTTCCCACAGGCGATGTAGGGGAAAGAAGGCAAAAACTGGTCGTGAGAGGCTGTAAATAAGCTACTTAGCAAATTGGAATTTTTAAGATGTTTAGATAAATGTAAGTTGTGGTACGGCGCCCTCGAGTTTAGACCAGTTTTATTTTAATAAGAGCACGTATTCCCTATGAGAGTTTGGTTGTTTTAAACATTTAGAATTATATGGAATACAAACTCCTGCGGATCATCGAGAGCATTAAGATGTTTTGAAAATGGTTTTAGAACTATGGAACAACCATTTCTGCGTAAAACAAAAGGTATAGTTTTTGCACCAAAGCCAATAATAGATGCCCCACAGTAGGGCCTGAACCATATCAACAACAACAAAAATACCCTAAGAATATCTTACATATCTAAAAATTTTCTAGTAAATTAGAATGTTCATGCAGCATAACATTATAATTCCAAAAAAATCGATATATAGAAAAATATCTGTGAGTATTCATTCGTGTTACATTATTTATATGGGGTACATACTTCTTTAAATTTTACTTTTATTATAATTTTTATATCACCTATATTGTTGCAACAACGCATGCTAATATAATGTTATTCTAAACCTTTTCTGAATAAAGCAATTAAAAAATGTATACGCCTATAGCGATTACCGAAATAGATACTGAATTTATTAATATAAAAGAAACAAATAATATAATATAATAAATACACTTTTTGAAGGTTTATTTCGTGGTGACCAGTGGCGGAGGCGAATCCAAAATCAGTATACGTTGGGCTTCTTTTAACTTTGGTTGGTTAGTTAACCTTTTTTTCAAATAAGTTGTTGACAGTTGATTTTCTTTAATGGAATAAATTGAAATTTATACAGTTTATTTTCACTAATAATCTCGAAACAAGTATTTAAAATTTTCAATAATTGTTTCGTCTATGTATAAAGTGGACAAAATTAAATTTTGATATGTTAATCCGTTCTGGACTTTGAAATACAGAAAAATAGAAAATCAGATAGATGGACAAGACGGAATCTCGCCATAAGAGTTTCGTTTTTAATGAACTTTTGAAAACTTAGCACTCCAAGGAGAAGTTTACATGGCGTTAACATGATAGATATTTTGCTCCTATGACAGAAATACGTATGTCTGTCTTACATAATATAGTACCTACTTATATAATTTTGACATTATGCGGCTATCATTATCGAATATTTCAATTTTCTTTTTACTTTAATTTTTTGTAAATAGGAATTGAACTGTTTGTTCATTTGTATTTCAATTTAGTTTATATGCTGGATGTTTATGGATTATGATAATTCCGATGCATTTATCCATGAATTTCATCCTTAGTATGCGTCGATATAAGTCCAAAGCTATAGAAGTCAATCAGGTAATTCATCAGATTAGTTTCGGATTTGAATCAAATAATATTTAGGTGTTTGCAGTATATTGTTTTAAAATTATATTAAGAAAACTGTTGCTTGTATATCATTGCGTGGAAAACGCGAACGCTACCCTTATACATATTATCCTCATCGATTACATGGAAATATTTAAAGATTTGTCATCAATTCTATTATTGTATGCCAAAGCTTTGATCTCCCCCACATTGAAATGCATCCTTTTCGTTACAGATAACAGTGCATCTAATAAGTTGCATGTCAGAAGCGATGTGACAGAGTGACGTACAGACGCAGCCCTAAAGAGAAGAGCATTTGGTGTTAGTGATGCCTGGTGCACCCCCTAGAGCCTAGCTGTCTGGGACACCCCGAGTTACTATGGCGGTTCACCCCCAACTGTCAGTTACGCTGTTAATATCGGCATTTTTTCTCGGCGCCGTTCAGCCCAATCAAGGTTGGTATTAAGTTATGAAATATGTATAGCCTGCTGTGTAGTTTGCTGTGTAGACCGTAGTTTCTAAGAAATTTACGACAAGATACGTCGTCCGTCTATTTTGCGCTATAACCATAGTCGGTTAACTACATTACTGCTAACTACAACTTGTCTGTGCAATTATGCAATTAGTTTTTTTATTTTATGAGATACATGGAACTTTTAAATATTAGCCTTGTATATAGAACAAGTGTAAGATAATTATGTATAGTCGATACTATATATAAAGTTATAGATAATTAGCTATTTCACAGTTGAGTGTTCAATGAAATTTTCCAAGTGTACGCCAATTTGTCAGTGGATGCTTACATAGAGATATAACGACCGATTGGCTCATTAAAGCTCCTTCTTTGTTATCAAGGAAAACCTGTAATATATCTACCTATAGTCATATCAGATACATCATAGTACATCTCAAGAGTATTTCACTCAATACAAATTCCCTATCTCCAAAGTTATCTTATTGTCTCTGCTCGCTGGTGAAACAAAGATAAAGTAAGTCTAAGTCTATTTCACACATAGACTTGGGGAACGACGACCCTGTAAAAAATGGATGTGTATCTACATTGATAATAATGTAAATATACATGGACTGGCCTGAAATTTTCAAAATCATGTAAAATATCCCTATTTTTTATGTAAATATTGTATGAATTCCGTAAAATTACTAGTCTTCTGCAAAATTTCAGTCATGATTAAGTACGATTAAGTAAGTTCACATTTCAGTCATGATTAAGTAAGTTCACATTTAGCAGAGGAATTTTACAAACGCTGATTGTGAACTTGCTGTAATCCGATGCAAATATGTAAAATTCCATAAAGTCTTACATATCACATTTTAGCAGAGGAATTTTACAAACGCTTATTGTGAATTTACTATAATTCGATGCAAATATATATAGTTCCACAAAAAGTTTACATATTACATTTTAGCAGAGGAATTTTACAAACGCTGATTACGAATTTACTGTATTCCAGCACAAATACGTGAAATTCCATAAAATATCTTACATATTACATTTAACAGAGGATTTTTACGCTGATTCTGAATTTGCTGCAATACAAGCAAATATGTATAATTCCATAAAAAGTAGAGGAATTTTACACGGTTACTTGTCCGTTCTAAAACGGGGAAGTAACGTTCCCCATTTTGATGCCATATTATAATATTTTTTTTCCATCCTAAACCGGGAAAGTAACTTTGCCTTTGAACTTTGCCGTTCCGGTTTTGTATCTATCTGTATTATAAAAAAATCCTTAATTCATAATAATATTGATTACTACCCCTTGTACAAATACTGATATTGAATGTAAATTCACATAATAGAAAATATAGATAACATACAAATCACGTATGTGAAAATATATTTCACATACGTGAACATAACAAAGCACGTATTTGAAAATATAATGTGAGATTAGTATTTTACATAAATAATCTGTAAAATTACATCCACAATATATAAATTAACATTTGTGATATGTAAATTTACATAAGTAAAATGTTATTCGTAAACACTATGTATTATTTTCGACAGGAAATGTAATAATACATGCTTTTAATAACCATACATTGATATGTAATTTTACACTGAAAATCATAAGTTAGAAAGTTGCCAATGATTTTCTGTGTAATTTTACACAAGTGTTTTTTGCAGTGGATCTTTCTGGTCTAAAGTATTTGAAGTATACGTCCTATAGCATTATAAGATACGTTCACATACTTTTCGACAGGAGATTTTATTTTGAGAATGAGGAAAGCAATAACATTTCATGCAGTTTTTCTGAAATATAACATTTTAATATAAGCGTAAGATATAGCTAGCTAAAGCTATACATATCGTATATATAGTCAGGGAGCTGTAGTGCTAAAAACTCCGTAATGCCGTTGACGTCCTTCGGCTTGATAGATGGTGCGGAATGTCCTCTGGAACCACTTGGTACCCTTAGTTTTGCTATTGGTCGTGATCTGTAGAATTTATGACCCCGAGAAAATCACTCCGAATGGACGAAATGTGAAACCTGTCCTACTAAAAAATTACATTCTAGGACTCATCAGAAAGCCAGTGCTCAATTTTGGTTGCATTCGGTCCACAAGGTCCACAATAGGGAACACACCCAATTTGTTTATTGCATAAAATGTTCTACCGTACTGAAAAATAAGATATGCAAAATATGACTCCTTAATTCCCAATAATAAATAATAAAACCGTTTCAAACAGGTTCAAAGTCGTGACGCCACATCCTACAATTTACAAACGAAGAGAAGACCGATTCGGTCGGCTACAGGAGATTCCAGCACTCGACCGCTTTCCGGCGCAAGGCCTACCGAATATTGTAGGCTGTAACGTCACAGCTCGTTTCGGACTGCGTCAATTTTATCGCTATTTAGCTCCTTCATACTGATCGCGCGGAATTAGATCTATTGTTTTTTTGAGAAGTACACGTTTTACTACAACGTTACGCTATGGTTTTCAGTATTATTTTTAAATTTAAAATTTTTGTCATGTTCCCTATTCTGGGCAAATAATCGATTTTTTTTAAATTTGTCTCCCCGATGTGAGGACAGACTTTCCAACCTGTTTTCTCAGATGGAATAAGTACCAACATCCAATAGACAGAGAAAACTATTCATCAGAATTTTTTTTTGGGCTTCTGAAAATTAGGAGAATTACAAAATGTTATGTTTTCCCTAATTTTCGGAATTACTAGGGAAAATGTCTGGCAACCATTTTTCCTGCTAATTGGACCCATAAACAGTGGTGAAAAATAATCGACAGACAATCATCCTTTACACAATTTTTGGCCACCCTTCAAAAATTTGTGCCAATTTATAAAAAAACATGGGTGTGTACTTATGACCACCCGATATAAGTGATGACTTCTAATTGTCGAATTTTAAAATATATACTGTAACCGTCTGTCCGTATTACCACAACCCGCAATACACGTTATGTTAATACAGTTTTCACTTCAAAAGTACTAGAACATACCTGAGTACAAAATATTATCGCACACAGATGCTTCAGGTAACCGGCGCTAGATGCCGCCCGACTGTACGTCGCTCCAAAATACCTACTCATAGTTACCAAGTACTGCGCCGGCAGACCATTCGATTCAACCCCACCATCCAATCATCCATTTTCCCTAAATTCCGAAACCGACCAAAATACCCCATAATACTAACTATTTTTTTTAAGGAACATTTTAACAACGCTTTTTAGCCACTGCTTATTGTAATCTGACACACATTTAACTAAAAATTAAATTACAGGTAAATTACCTAAATTAACATTTAGGTAATTTACCCGCAAAATTTCCCATCTCTCCCCCATTATAAACAAAAAATCACAGCCACAATAACGGCCAGTCTCGAACAACGTCATAAATCACACCAACAAACAACCGGACAAAGTATCCTAAAAAAGGATAGAGTCCAATGCATTGACCATTGAACTATATACTACATAACAGGAACGGGCCCGACAGTGCTTTCAAGTATCGATTTTTGAGGCACATTTATTATTGAGTGAAAGAAACAATAAAAGGGGATGTTGTCTGTGTCGCACGCGTATCGTCTTACGAGTAGAAGAGGAAGAAGGGAGAGCGACGGAGAGGGAAATACAATTCCTTTACATTAATGCGTAAGACAAAGACGGCCACACCTTTTATGCTCCTTCTCTTTCTATCTAGAAATTTGCCTCAGGCGTGATTAATGCGGCGTCCTTTCCAGTTACGTAGTATATAGCTCAATGGCATTGACGAAACATGCACAATGTGACGATTCGATTCAATCCAATTCAATTCAATACAATTGGACGGTAACCCGACCAGACGGAACCTCCTGATATATTGTCTACTGTAGTGATCCTCTCTCACTTAGTCGATTCGAGCCGACTTTACCCGAAGGAGCGTTACATAACCGAGCCTGACGCGTAATGGCCCAGTCTCATTCAACATCCACAAAAATAAAACTGCTAAGCACGCCTGAAGAAGTTTTCACTTCAAAAAGCCGAATAAAGTGTCTAATTATCTACAGTGTCCTTTATGCTGGTGCAATTTTCATTTGTTGACCGGAAACCAGAAAAACCTACCACTACCATGACCATAAGTTCTCGGAAAGTACAATGAATTACCTAGGCGTTGGGGATGCAGAATTTGTGTTTTTTAAGGTTTTTTTGGTTTCCCTAGATTATTAAGATTCTATTACATATATTATATAAACTTTTACTTGCCTAATTCCCCATAGGCAAAGGTGGTTTTACATCCCCTACGAAGAATGGTTCATCCAATAAACAAACCTCGTCAAAATCCTGCTAGAAGTCAGTCCGTGCTAGCCACTAGTGACTATAGTATCAAGAATTATAGATCAGCATTATCTATCTAAGATCTTTGTGGCAAAGTAGCCCATATTGTCTCCTCGGCTATATCCGGACGCGTTGCTATGATATACATTTTATGACAGAGCATACGCAAAATTTATTTATTTTAAACGCTCTTAACCCATAGATGTGGGTTAATGGATAATTTAATCGTTCGTTTGAGTAAATATTTACGGGTGCATATTTTTTCAATCGCAGTAATATAGCTTCCGGATGGCATACACGCAATTTTCCATAGGGATTATAATACGTAATTGTACCAATAAACATTATCGTCCTAAAAGGGTGATGAAATATGATAAATTTTATCAATGCAGCTATAGCGGTATTTTGTTTGAAATTGGATGTTTATATTTACCGATTTCTTACGCAAGAGCATTGTCAAATAAATAAAAGCGTGGCAAGGAAATTCGGTTTGTAGCAAAGCGCGTTATTTGATCAGTTTTCAGTTTTATGTGTGGAAATATAACACGATATTTTTTATAGCTTTACAAGTAGATGGTTTAATATTAAGGTTGGGTTTGTAGGTTGCTTATTATCGTGTCATGTAGATATTGGTAATAAAAAATATATCCAATATGTGTCACTGTATCGATACAATCGCTCTAATGTACGTAGTTGGTGGAGGTCATATATCAGTCCTTATTTCATAACATATCTCACTTTTTCCATATTGCTTGACTTATGTAATGAGAATCAGAAAATCTTTAGAAACTGAAGTTAATTGGCAGCAGAAAATTGATTTTCACAGCGACCACTGTCTATAAAAAAGATACACGGAGATAAATTTTTTATAACCATTATGAGAGAATATAGTAAACATAACGATAAAAAAGTGAGAGATACTCATGAATTATTATTGTCGTAATTCGTTAATTGTAAAAAAATTATTGTAAATCTAACTATTTCGTATTGTACACTGTCGATAACAATCTTGGATTGTAATAGATTTACAATATTGCGTTGTACCGAGTACAAACAATGCACCGTATCGAGTACAATTATGGATTTTATTTATAACTATTTCGCATTGTACACTGTCGATAACAATCGACAAAAATCGAAACAAATTAGATACTAATAGAATAACAATATTGTGTTGTACTGACTACAAAACATTGCATAAGAGAGTACAATTTTTTTTTAGATTTTAGAGAATTTTAGGTGGGAAGTTGAAATAAAAATATATGTGATTTATTTTTGTACAAGTGAATTTATTTTTTGAAAAGCACTATTAATAAATAATCTTTGAAAACAAAAACACTTATTCTAGGTATGTAATGTATTGTTTAATTTTAAAAAACAAAGTAAAGAACTTATCTAAAAAAAATAGTATACCTGATGCAAAGTTCCATTTTCAGAGAAAAAACCTAAAAATCATAAATTTTTCCAATATTATTGTTATTTTTTCCAATATCAACCCTTTCTTTTACATCAATAATTCTAAAAAGTTGGTAGGTACATAATTTACTAATTAATAATACAAAATTTACTAATACTAATGTATCCTTAAAATATTATTCAGTTTGAACGTATAAATTTTGAGATGTTTTTTCACAAAATGCATCTAATTTCAATTTTTTTTTTAAGTAAAAGTATAATTTTTTTTTAGAAATGTTAAGAAACGCATATTCTTTCTACAAATTATTTAAACTTAACTCAATAATGGAACAGAACGTTCCCACAAAATTGACTAAAAACCCAGATTTTGCTTTAGCGCCGTCGAATTCAGGCTAGATGTTCAACCTTAACTTTTTTGACTTTATTGCGAAGTGCTTAAGCACCATTCTTTAAAAATATTAGCGACAGTTGACATAATCGAGCACGAGCAGTTCGTATTTCCACTAAGAATTTATTTAATTTATCGTAGGAATTAAATTAATTTATCGTAGGAATTAAAAGATATCGACCTTCTTATATTGAATTAAATTAAATTCCTAAGTTACGCTAAATGGTTCTGTAAACAGTCGCATTTAAGAACATAGTTTTATAGGCTTGATTAAACCCATACCATAACACATTATTATAATAACTGCTACCTTTGAAGGATGCAACTGTTTCCTCCTCCAGTCCCCATTCCCTTAATAAACTTTCCACAAAGCTATCAGCCATCTCCTTATAGATTATAACTTCACAGTACTTCACTTTTTACAGCCCACATTATAGTGCTGACAAGTAGTATTGTATCGATTACATTACTGTATTGTATGCCTGAATAATAATATTGTTAAACGGTCCCGCACTACATTATATTGTTAACTGACATAATCTTAAATTTTTATGGTTTATAAATCAAATATTGTGAGGCTAATGTAATGACTGGAGTGTCAAAATTGAACAATATTTATTTTAATACTAATAACAAAACACCTCCAGAGAATTAAACAAGTAATTAAACTAACTTACACATAATAAACATATATTTGCAGGCAATTGTCAGGCGGTTGGTCGAGATGACACATACATATCTGAAAATGATAAAAACATAGCTGAATAACCAATTCGCCAAAAGGTATATAAATAGAATAAATGGCATTAGGTACTGGCATTTGACGTGATCAAAAGACTAATATTCAAAATAGTGAAACTGTCACTTTCACTTTCAAATACTTATGTTTATGGTAACATTAGTAACTTTGGTAACTTTGGTAACTACTTAGGGAATACTCTTCTGGGTCATCGGTATTAAGGGTCAACTCGCGAAATACCTCTCCAGAACGACAAGGAGCTAGTTCACATTGGCAACATTGGTAACTTTGGTAACTACTTAAGGAATACTCTTCTGGGTCATCGGTATTAAGGGTCAACTCGCGAAATACCTCTCCAGAAGGACAAGGAGCTAGTTAACATTGGTAATATTGGTAACTTTGGTAACTACTTAGGAAATACTCTTCTGGGTCATCGGTATTAAGGGTCAACTCGCGAAATACCTCTCCAGAAGGACAAGGAGCTAGTTAACATTGGTAATATTGGTAACTTTGGTAACTTTGGTAACTACTTAGGAAATACTCTTCTGGGTCATCGGTATTAAGGGTCAACTCGCGAAATACCTCTCCAGAAGGACAAGGAACTAGTTAACATTGGTAACATTGGTAACTTTGGTAACTACTTAGGAAATACTCTTCTGGGTCATCGGTATTAAGGGTCAACTCGCGAAATACCTCTCCAGAAGGACAAGGAGCTAGTTCAGAGTATCTACCATGGTAAACAGTGTATGATTAGGCCTGCACTAAGGTACTAAGGGTCAACTCGCGAAGTACCCACCCTGTATAACTAGCAGCAGTACGAAGGGTCAACTCGCGACGTACTACTATAAGGTCAAAGCAGCTAACAAAATATAACATTAATGGTGTAGGTATAACTTTTGTCATTATTATACTGTTTATATTAAAATCTACAATCGTAGTAAATAAATGAATCAAGAAATATTATGTATAAATAAGATAAAAGAATAGAAATAATATATGTAGAATTGGCTATTCTGTGAGACAAACTCACCTCGTAATTACTGTAGTTCAATTGCACAAAACAAACACAAAGCACAACCAGGTCACGTCACGTGAACTACAATATTAAAAAGGTTTTCAGCTTTCATATAGCATAAAGCTATTTCAGCATGTGGCAAGCAAGTGGCTTCGGTCCGCCCGTATTAGATAAAGCATCAAAATATAATATTCACCCTGGCCATATGGTTAAAATAACAAACACTGAAGTGGATTTCAACAGCGATGCATGCTTTGGGTTCGTATTCAAGGGAATGCAGTTTAGAAATAAACATAAACATTGATCAATAATTAAGGGTGTCTTACAATATTAACGTAATATTTGCATTATAGTAATTATAATATATATTGCAATGACTAATAAAGTCTTGTATTTGTTACTATATTTTTATTATTATTAACAATACTCCACGTAACAATACTGTTGTTACAATCTATTTCTCTCCGTATAAAATACACACTTGGATGCCTGAAAAAATTGACTATACTGATCAGTACCTAACTAAAGAAGTTTTCAGCCATTTTTTATGCACTGAATGGGGGTTAGGATTTATGAACGCAAGTAGTACCTGGGCGCAAATGTGGCCAGCGATCAGGACTTAACTGAAGAGGTTTTCAGGTGTCCCTTATTTGTGCACTGAATGGGGGTTAGGATTTATGAACGCAAGTTGGGCGCAAATGTGGCCAGCAAATAGTAATATGCCCCTACTCCCGCGCAGAAAATAATTTCCCGTTCAAATTGAAATATTTCTATTAAAAGTGCATATTAAGGGGGGATTTTGTAGAAAAGTGATGGTGCTCTGTGGGACAGCCCTTGAACGTGTGGTGTTTTTTAGCCGAGTGTTTTCTAGACGAGTGGTGTTTTTTTTTGCCAAAATTAAGTTCGAGTTGATATATATTTTGTGAGTTTAGTTCAGGACATACAGTGTAGAGTTATTAATACATATTAATCTGAAACTTAAGTATAAGTGATCTTAGAGATATCCCGGCTAGTGACTGAAATAGGTTTTAGTTATTTTTCCTGGTCTTGTACCGTCGTAAATGCGACATATTGACACATATAATTGGTATTCATCGAGCCTTAAATTAAATTTAATTAAAAAAACATGCCGTGAAAAAATCTTACATAGGTATTTTTAGCGATTATGGATGTTGCTATGTTGCTCTGCTAGGTAAAGTGAATCTATCGGAGCGGTTTTATCGAGCAATAACATCGAAAAAATGTATTCGGTTAATATTTCTTGCAAATATGAAAGATGCTCCGCTGGACGAAAGTCAATCCAAGGGGACGCTTGAGGTAAAAAACATATATTTCGGGAATGCTCATTAGTTAGTGCAGATTTTGGCACTAATTAATTAGCATTTATCGAGCCTTTCATTATTTTAGTATAACAGTGGTTTATGAGCAGTATTTGAAGAAATAGGTACGCTACGCCAAGAGGACAAACCGCCGTTCCATTTCGAATTTATTTCTTCAAAAAACATGATTTTTACCGCTTTTCCGTTTTTAAAACGTGCGTAATGATAATCCAGTTATGGAATATATCCTTAGCATTTAATTAGCCTTTAATTACATTCATGTTACTTTTGCCACTTTCGTTGAAGAAACCGATTTACTAAATATTTATCTGCTAAATTATTTCAAAGTTAGCATAGCAGTTAATTTCTCGGAACCATAGCAACCTAAAATACCGAACTACGGCACTTAATTCGTCTTCAAAGAACCTTTAATTCTCCACCTATTTTCGATTATGCCTGCTTTATAACGCAATTTATAACGCAATCTAATAAAATAATTAAAGTTAGAAAAAAGACTAAGCTGCCTTTGGATTGAAGAATTCTATATTTTTGAACACACAGAAGCCTTGGTGTTTTACATTGGTCGGTGATGGCAGTTGCTACTAAAGGCCATGTGGTCAGAACACAGCCACGTTGGGAACTTAATATTGGCATTATCAACTATGGGATTAAAGAGACAAGACTTTTAGAAAATAAAAATAAATATTTATGTCGCCCTATGATATGTACCTATAAGAAATTTG
The DNA here is from genome assembly GCA_964058915.1 of Tetropium fuscum. Lineage (NCBI taxonomy): Eukaryota > Metazoa > Arthropoda > Insecta > Coleoptera > Cerambycidae > Tetropium > Tetropium fuscum. The sequence continues at coordinate 359,524 of CAXKVY010000565.1, read as the reverse complement.
AAAATTAAAATATTACTAAACAACTTTGATGACTTTTACTTTATTACTAGACTGAAATTTGAGACGGAATTATAGGGACGGAAATATATACGGAGATGGAATTATATTCCATCTGAGCTAAAATACAACTGTACGTAAAATAATAAAATGTAAAATAATGGATAATGTAGAGCATGATTAAATATGTACAATATCAAATGCAAACTTTAATGGAAATCCTTATAATTGCGCTAAGAACCATAAACGTCAGACAGTCAGTCTTCAATACCACCTTGAATATAATGCGTCGTTGACCCATTTTTAATTAATATTCAAGATGTCAAAATTTCATAAAATTTTGATTTTAAAATAGTATTTTCGACAGGAACAATACAACATGTTGATCCTATGCAGGTTAAGATATGTGTAAAATATTTAGTGAATTTATCATTCCGTTCAGAAAATATTACACATTAATGTAAAAAAAATTGAAACTTTAACACCTTGTATCTTCCTTAGGAAGCTAGATCGGCCATATATTTATAGGCACTTTTCTTTTTAAAAACGTGCGTTCTATCCCCTGTTAAAGTTTGTCTACAAAAAACTGACTCACCCTGTATAGTCATTATCCAAGAATATTGGCAATTTTCTGAATTTACACGTTGTGGCAAGAAATAAGGTCCAAACACGTGGTTGCCGTAAATTCCAATCCAGACATTTGTACTAAATTCATGTTGAAAACTTCGTGGTCGAATGGCATGTGGGTTTTCATGTGCCCATACATGCAGATTGTGAAAATTTACTATACCACGACGAGTAAAACAAGATTCATCAGTCCACAGTATATTGGATAAGAAATCCCTATTATTTTGAATGGAGTTAAGAACCCACCCACAATAAGTAAGTCTTCGTTCAGCGTCACCTGGACATAAACCTTGAACAGGTTGAAAATGATATGGGCGCCACTGTGCAAGTTTTTGAACATTCTTACCGCTTGTTTTATGCGCCTTAATTAATAGGCATTATCCCCCAAACATGAAAAAATCTAAGCGTTCGTTTATAAGTCATAAAGAAAATTCGAGAAAAAAAAATTATAATAACGACATTACACTGTCAGAGAAACAACGGCCAATATCTCGAAAACTGTCATAGTTAGAGCAAAATTACAAGAGATCAAAATTGTTACTAAGGGGCCGTTATTTTAGAAATATGTATCAGATAATGTCAGTGGCGTACGAAAAAAAAGTTCCATTATGCAGAATATCCGAAGTACCCGAAAAAAGTAACATCCACTATAGTATTTTCGACAGGAACAATACAACATGTTGATCCTATGCAGGTTAAGATATGTGTAAAATATTTAGTGAATATATCATTCCGTTCAGAAAATATTACACATTAATGTAAAAAAAAATTAAATTTTAACACCCTGTATCTTCCTTAGGAAGCTAGATCAGCCATATCTGTATAGGCACTTTTCTTTTTAAAAACGTGCGGTCTATCCCCTGTTAAAGTTTGTCTACAAAAAACTGACTCACCCTGTAGATGTGACCTCGATAAGAGGGGGCCAGCAGTACCATCGCTCAGTACCCCTAATATATATGTAGGCCGAAACGTTTTCTTGGTTCCGTACTAAAATATAAGATGTGATTATCTTAATACGTGATTCTCTTAATACTTACCCGTTGTCCAGTATCTCTGGGTCGTAGTCCGTGACCAGCCGGATCAGCGGATTCCTGTGGTCTTCTGCGATGACCTGGAGCTTCTCGGCATGGGCCTTGATCATCTCCGTGGCAGTCTTGTACTTCAGGTCCTTACGGATGACCTCGTTGGTCATATATCATGGAGCGCCTACTTACTGCAGTTCGAGGTGCTATTTTCCACTGCTTGGATACTCTTGAGATGCGTCTCCGCTGCGTATCACCATGCGATGGATACGTAGGTCAGCATGAGGCGTAGGACGGTCTTGTTGAGGGTCGTCTTATCTTCAGGCTCAGCCTCTTGTCGCTGGCTAACATCGGCTATCACGCTACAAAAAACAATTAAATAATCTTACCAGATTAAAGATTAACACTTTTTCAAACTACAAGAGGGACTAATAGTATCGAAATTACTTTAGATTTTTGATTTTAAGAACGAAATAATGTAATTTCATGAAATTTATAATAAGATGGTGTAAATACATAGCCGTTGATAACATTGGATACAAATATCAGCTACCCCATGCGAAAATAGGCTATATATGTGGAAACACGTAAAACTGCATTAACGCACTTTTTAAATAAATTTTATAGGGAAACATAATTTTCCTGCAAATTTTACATTTTCATTTATGTTTACGCTGTTAAATTAATTTACTTTCAACAATATACTATATTATACTCGTATATAGAATTGCATAATTGTACTTCATTTGTTTCCAAAAATATGAGACATGCTTTTAAAGTGCATATCCTAACAATAGCATTGGTATCAAGGATACCACAGAAACATTTCTTTAGGAACTGCTGTACTAACTACTTATTAAACAAGATTGGTTTTGAAAGTGTTTTATTTAAATTAATATATACCTTTAACGATTGTCATACAAATATGAACCTGAAATAGAACAGATTGTAACAAAGTTGTTCGTTGTAACATTAAAAATTGCTCTGGCTTTTGACAGTCATACAAAAGTTCTTACTTAGCTCGTGCTTTTCTGTTTTGCTGTCCGTGGATAATATCGCCTGTCTGTCCTGTTTAGATTTTCGGAGGGGCCTTCGAAGAATGAATACACCTATCACTTTCTTTCGGGCTCTGGCGCTGTTGTATGTAGAGATTTTCGGTAGAATGCACGCTTGACAAAATTGTCAGTTATATGGAAGCATCACATTACAATTGGGGAACGGGGAGATATCAAAAGAAAAAATCCACCCCTGCGTCAGCCGTCGAGATCGAGAAAGTGCGAACTTGTGTTTATTTTGCATTCCTCAAATTGGGTGTGTTGTTACACATATGCTAAATATAACTTTGACGTTTTTAGGTGAAAACTGAGACAGCTCAGACTGTTTACGTAAAAAATACAATTTAATATGTGTTGGATACGTACTACGTAAGATAATCGGTAACTAAAATGATGAAATATTTATAACATATAAAAAATTCTCAAGTGATGTACGATTTGTTACACCTATGCTAGGAGTCCATGATAATAGAAGAATCAATCACCAAGAAGAAGACAGCAGCTTTGTTTCAGTTGCGGAAGATGAACACAGTATCTCTATTATTCTGGACTCGTATTATATATTTGTCTACTGCTTTTTCATATATTATTTTATATTTTCATATATTATTTACTGTTATCTATCTTTTGTTCTGATTTACTGATCACAGAAATCGTATTTTATACATTATTTATTTAACAGAAATAGTGAAGTTCCTTCTGATATATGCGCGCTATGATTGAGGAGATTGTTTTTTTTGCTTGGACTTTTGAAAACCCATAATGCAACTAAACACACTACTTCTAGATGAGATTCTGCGTCGGCCTGTGGTATTAATTTTCCGAGCGTATTATTGCCTCTCCACTTGGCAGGTCTAGTAAATATTGAGATATAGATTGATATAAAATGAAAGTTAGCTACGAAAAGAACATATTTCCAATTACCTTTATCAATATACAGTTTCAAGGACTTTATTATCAGTGTACCTGAACAAAGTTGTAAAAATGAGCCTAAACGGTAACATTTCGTTGTTTCCACACATTGTAATTCAATATACCGCAAGTTTCTAGATTCTCAAAACTATTCACAACATTATTTCATGTTTCCTATGTATATGATAAATATATTTCCCTTCTAATATTATGACAGCCTTAATATCCTAACTCAGTATGATTCTCGAGGAAGTACAAGTGTCTTTTCGCTGTGTACTGCACTGGGTCTACTGAAAGCAACTATACTTTTTATTATGAAATCGACACGTGTGCATCACGATTTTGATAAACAATGATATTGAAGTCGCAATATGTTAGAAAGTTAAATAATTTCGCAAATTTCATATTTTGTATTGCAGGTGTAGGAAAAACTATCACGTTTTGAAAATCAATTACGTTTATGAAAGTTTTACTGATTCGTGGTATTTTACAAAATTGGTTTAAATGTCTTTCTATGGTTAATTTTTGCTCTGCAATTAATTAGCAACTATTTTGCTAGGTATGTTAATTTTATTATTTCCCAAATAGTTTTGAAGGCGTCTGCTTCCCAGATCCTCCTGAAATATTTTTTTAAAGAAATGTATCATATTTTTGTTTAGATACTGAAATTAGGTCATATCAAACAATTATTTTTAAAATATTTTGATTTTTTTCCATAATTTAAGAATTTTTTTCTATTTAGAATAATTTTCTCGATAACCGCCGTCATTTTTAAATGAGAATGGTAAATTGGGTTGCAATGAGTAAAAAAGGAGACACATAAGTATATAGATATATTTAAATATAGAGAACGTAAAAATAAACTATTTTAAATAGAAAATGAAACAATGTATTCAAAGATTCAAGTCAATCGAGAAAACTGTCGTAAATATTAGGATCCACAGGTCCACGTATGGTGGGCATGTTCTTTATATTTTCTGTACAGGTGTTCTAATAATATTTTTGAATAATTGTTATCCAAGTTGAGATTGGTATTGTCATTACAATGCATATTTTCTATGACTATTTTCACACTCGGAGTAGTTTCCACAAACACCAAAACACTTTCACTTCCCTCGACGCGCGTTTCGCCAACCAAGTTGGCTTCATCCGGAGACGATTAAAACTGACCGGATGATGCCAACTTGGTTGGCGAAACGCGCGTCGAGCGAAGTGAAAGTGTTTTGGTGTTTGTGGAAACCACTCCGAGTGTTATAGGTTCCAGCCCTATCCAGTAACATCAAGCCCTATCCAGTAACATCCAGCCCTATCCAGTTACATCAAAGGTTCCAGCCCTATCCAGTAACATGACTATTTTCCATGACTATTTATTATTAACCATTATAAATGACTTCTCCAGAAAATAATTTTATTTCATCTACAGACATAGATGATTCCAGATAAAGATAGATCACCAGTTCTGTTATGTTGTACAGCAAACCGGTTTGTGTAATTAGTTATCATTTGCCACAATTCAGCATAAAAAATAGAAAAGATAAATATATTTTTTTACGTAAATTCATCCTTCTGACGTAGCATCTGGCAATCTCGCATAATCGTCAATGTGCATAATCTTCTTCTTCCAACAGCTTATTAAGAGTTAGGTTTTCTTTTTTTTCTGCTTCTTTTTGGCATATTAAAATTGCGGTATTGTTTGTAAGATCATATATGTAGTAACACCAAAAACAGTAAAAACATTTTTGATTAATAAATATTAAAAACACAACTATACTACTTTAGTTTTCAGTAATAAACAAAATTTATATTCAATAACAAATATTAATAACTTACCATTGGTTGTCCATAACAATGTAAAAAAGAAATCATGGTGGAAAACGATTTGCTGCTGTAGCGACACAAAACGATCTATATCGTTGGGATTATAATTCAGATGTACATGGTACATTTTTGATTAATTTCATTTGTCAAAATGCAATACAAAACCGCAGAATAGCTATCGAATCGGTGATAATTCATAATATTACCGCATGTTGACTGTCACCTGTTTTAAATAGATAAAACACAATAATTTACTGTCGAAGTGACGCGTCGAATAGACGCGTGACTCATCAATATACGGGTCGAAATCAGAAAATAATATGTTAAGCAGAGAATGTTTCAACCAGTAGATCGCCGTCGATGGGGAGATGCTAGCGAGAAAGAGATTCGAAAGTTAATTGAGAGGAAAACACCAAAAAATACCAAAATTTATAAAGAAGCTCAATTTAACCAATTCATGGAAGTTGTAAGTGGAAGAGACTACGATTCCCGACATTGCATTAATATTAAGAAATTATGCTTGTTTATAAAATTATACGGCCCAGAATATAAAGACTGTGTTGTTAAAAAATTTACATGGAATTTAAAGAGGCAAGGGTAGCTCGCGATTAAGAAAGCAACAAATAAAAGAACAGAGAAAGGTTGCTGCTGCTTTTATACCAGAAGAATATCAAAAACTGAAAAAGTGTGACGAGAATAACATTGTCGCTAAATAATTAGCATGGCGTGGTAACGAAGGTGCGTCTGCATCTATTTATCAGTTCAAGAAAGAAACTGGTAATCTGGACTCTTCACTGCCTAAATTGAATTCAATCCAGTATTTAAGAAAACTAATTAAGGAGGGGTCAAAACTTGCTGCGATAGCAAATGGTTAATATCTAATACCTAATAGCTAATACCTGACACCCAATACCCAATACCCAATACCCATTACCTAATACCTAACACGTAATATCTAATACGTAATACCTTATAGCAAATAGTAAACCTTCAAGTAAGTTAAAACGATCAGATAATGCCGAAAAATATGGAAAAAGCAAAGTTTTGATCAGTCGAGGAAATATATTAAAGTTAAAGAAGAAATGAAGAAGATCAAGCAAATGAAATCTGAAAAGGACATTGAAAAGGCGCAACAGTGAACTATTTCGAACGTTATATATTTAATTTTTATTTATCCTAATTAATTGTTCACTTATATTATAATTATTAAGTTTTTTGTCAGGGACATTTTCCAAACTGAGTCGTTATTTTAATCTGTTTAGACATCTTGTAACACTACAATAGATTCATTATAATTCCCAAGCGATGACCTGCTGTTAATGAGAAGCACTTGTAATAAAAAGACTTCTAAATAATTGGGGCACGTCCCGCTACTCATTTATATACCTTTTAAATATTCATTCATCCCGTTTATCGCCTATAAGATTAGTAATTATCCAAACCATAGTCGAGATTACTGTAATGATACTCCGATAATAATACTGGATGATTTTTACTGTACGTTTGACGCGCAGTCTAATTGTAAAATATAGCATCGTAATTGTAGTTTCAACAACCTGGCGATTCGATTGGATATTTATTGATAATTTGTATATAAATCAGCTCGTTACAGCCTAATGAAACTAATCAGTTACTTTGGTTATTCAGATGAGCCGACGACGCGGCAACAATAATGGCATGAAATTAACTTATGGCTGCTTTTTCTTCAGTTAGCCAGAAATAGTTCCCAAATTGATTACTGATGTATAAATATAGCTGGAAACGATTAAATTGAAGCGTGAAGACCGTGGCGAGATCGTGTCGTGCCATCTGTTGTATCAAGTGTCTCGAAAATCCCGCGCCGCGCCGTTGCGAACCTGTCCATAATATCACGCCAAATAAGTATTATCACACACGTTTTGATATATAGGACAGAAAGTGTAACGTCTGCTATCACAAACAAATTAAGATGTACATTTGTTTATGTATCAAGGATTCCAAACACATTAAAGCAGCTCTTAATTCTAGAGTGTTATACATATCATTACCTTTTATTATAACGTTTATTAGAAGTATTGTTGCTTTTCTCCAGATACTTTTAAAATATCTTTAATTTAATTACATCTTCTTACTTTTGACTTTTGGTAATATAACTTATTAGGTAATTATTTGCAAGCTAATAAGGTTTGAATATATTCCGATCTAAGAAAAGGGAAAAGGCGCAGTCTGTGAGTAATGGGGGCAATGAACCAAATATATAATTTAATATACACCATCATGCATCATGTCGACAATTAAGTACGCATAGTCCAGTAAAATTAGGCTTGAATAACGGAAAAAAATAGTAGTTTTGAAACTTGCAGAAATGTTGTACGCGATATAAATTAATATTTCTTATTGGTTATTAGGACCACCCAAAAATCTCTTCCCATCTAATCCCTTCGTCTACGGGAGCATGATAGTTGGCCATATTTACAACGAGGTTGCGATATTTTCTTAAAAGTTACACCCGTGTTAGTTCAACCGTAGACTCTTAGACGACGCTGGATCGTTTGTGTGACTTTTTTCTGTATAGCAAATTGCAATGCTGGAACCAAATTGCATTATTTTTTTTATTTTCCTGAAATTGATGTTTACTGAACGTTTCAAAAACTTAATATTATGAAATAATAAATTTATCATATTTTTTTAATTTTTTATAGCGCTCAGTTTAAAAAAAATCCCTCCAAATTTTTCGGCATGTTCTTCCTACTTAATTTATTATCTTCCTATGTTTTGTTTTAATTACATTTATTTGTATATATCTTAGTTTAAATGAAACTTTTAGTTTTTTTATTATTTTTGATCTTTTTTTACGTTTTAAAACAAGTAGCATCTCAGACTACGCCGGACGACTTACGTAACAATACGATACCGGAAGTTTAGTTAAGGGTTAAGGTATATAGTTTTAATTGACGACAAGTTCCAACTCCCTACTGTGGTTGCGTCGTCCCTTAAAATTGAAAGAATACCCCCGTATGCGGTATAGCGCGTATATCTGCTAAAGCATCCATTTTCGTTTTTCTCATATAACCTGTTTTATCGAATATAAAGGGAGATGCCTCCGTTTAAAATTCGTATTCGATAGCCCGATTTACGCTATGAGGATTCAGTTCTCATGATTTTTTTCGATTCATAGTTTCTTCATAAATGGCGCCAAAATAACTCGAACAACAACAGGGCGTTCCAACTTACCCCCATATTGATGCTGCAGTAACACGAACGGTATCCGTTCTATGGAAAAAAATATTGGACACTTTTTTTTTTGTTAAATTTACCGAGGAATATTTTCCTATAGAAGCATTTTAGTGGAAAAATTGACGAATTAGAATATTCGCGCTAAACCGCATACTGGGGTAGTTTTGCCAATTTTAAGGGATATCGCATTCACAGTAGGCGTGGGCACTTTTCGCCAATTAAAACTGCATACCTTAAATAAAATTTCTGTCAAGTTCCCAAACTATACTAATTTTTTCGTTTTTCGTCTCAAAATCAACGTTTTCTTCAATTTCTACAAAATACTCTTTAAATCGAAAACTCTTCAAGAATTTCACGGAATTCAAGTAACGTAGGTACAACCGAAGAGGAACTTTAATATAATAGCAGACAGTGCCAATTTCTAATTTTATTTCAACTCCAAAATAAATCCATATGGAAAATCTTACGTATGTCACCAACTTGTCTGTGTAAATTTTAGGTCAATGGACAAAATAAACGCTTCTCTGTAGTTTCCGAGTTATCAGCAGGCACTGTGTTAACGTATTATAAATAGTTCAGGTCATAGAACTGATATAAAAACTGTCGTATATTCTTATGAAAATGAATGAAGTTATTCAAAGAAAACAAACATTTAGACGCAAGATAAATTGTTACATGAAACACATGTCAATCGAAAAATGTATTGTCAAAGATTTGCTGAATTGAATGGGTATGAAACCAACGGATTTGTGAACGAAATTCCATATTAGTTTAAGGAATTTTGTATGCCTAATATAGTGTATAATAAGGTTGTATTTATATTTTGTACTAATTTACAAAATATTTAAGCAAACCGCTTCATTATTCACTGCGACTGACTGATCTGTATTTAAAATACTGAAAGGCGAGTTTAGCGCTCGCCCAACTATAATAGTGGAATAACCACCTTGAGTGAAGATACGCATCTGGTATTACAACACGAATGAATCCATTTGTGACCTCCTAGGTGCTTCAACAAGCATTTTAACTCCACGGGAAGGCTAATTTTAGTTCAGTCAGAAACTGTTTGAAAGTACTTTGTTGATTATCGACCGCCAAGCAGTCAGAATTTATCAGTTCAATCAAGTTAAGTCGCTAGCAAAGGATTTGCTATAGAGAGTAAAATGTAAAACTTTAAATATAAGTAATATAGTAGTTATAATTTTGACAAGTTTATGTTTTTACCATATATTCCTTATTGTTACGAGGAAGTTGGTCCTACTAATTATTTTTAACTACAAATATCTAAAATATTTTTTTTTTCAATAGTGGAGGATAAATAATGTAAAAATTGTCTTAATGATGATATCAAATGAATCTTGTTTCGTATAATTTTGAATGATATCCTATCGTTTGGGAGTCTCTTCACACAACAGTTATTTACACAACAATATAGTTTATTGTCAAATTACAAACCCGAGTTATCAAGGGAAATGTAGAAGCGTCACAAAATTTTGGCGGCCATATTGATTACGTCATCAACACTTCTAGAGGGCATAAAAAATGTGCCTCGGGCTTTTTAGACGCGTCTACTCGTGTACTATTTGAATCTAAAAGGGCGCATTGCTTACCAGATGTGAAATATCAGTGTAATTTTCAGTTATCCCACCCCACTATACTTATATATCGACGGTTGCAAATAAGAACATCGTAACTCTATCATGATAGTTTTTCATCCCTTATATGTCCCCTATATATATCCCTTATATGTCCCTTGTATACTATTTTCCAGATTCTGGAAACTTCTGAAAGCTTCTAGATTATTCTAGATTGTTCTCAATTATTCCAATCTAGATTGTATACAGGGCGTTTCGTTCTACATGTCCACATGTTCTTATATTGCAACTATTCTAAATGTGTCCAGGGGCCGTATCTATCTGGAACCCCCAGATGCGATGTTGCCACATCGTCGGGTGCCATATTGTGTATTGCCATATTGTGTAGGTACACACTCGCTTCTGACGATTTCGTAACAATATATATGATATATTTATTTTGTATATTGTCTTGTAAGTGGGCTGTTCTTGGGCAATAAAGCTTTTATAATTATTATAAAACTAATAATTATTATAAATATAGCCATAGTAGCCTATTCGTACTGAACTCAAGCTCAGTATGAATTTTTCACTATAAACGTGAAAATTAATATTAGGCCACGCAAATTGGATGGGAGAATCATGCAACAAAACGAAATTCAATAATATTAAGAATATTTACACTTCGATTCACAAGAGCAATGTGCATGATGGCAAATATGGCAATAACTATGTCCCAATGGTGTTACAGGCAACACGTACAATATGCTGCACGGTACAAAACATATATCCAAATAACTATCCTATAAACTGTGGAAATATTTGCATATATGTGAAATAATCACCTTTACACCTTTGCGAGCTCTGTGAAATATTCCGCTTCAGAGATGTACATTTGGCACGGAATGTATGAAAACTGATACATGGCATTGATAAAATATTGTTATTACCCAGTTGCGTTCCGAACAATCACAAACGGCAATTTTAATTTTCAAACTACACCATACGAAATTAAACGTAAACAGATAATTGCAAATAAATTCACTTAATTAAATCATGCGCCGTAAATATAATTATAGATGAATTAATTAATGTAATGTTTGCCGGAAGCTGATAGCTGCGATTCTGAATATCGTATTCAATAACACCCAAACGTGAGTAAATACGTAGCGCATCCTATTGTCAAACCGGCCCATGAAAATTTTAGGTGGATTAATTACTATTTACACGTCCACCATTTAATCAGGCAAGAATCGGGGAAGGTTTAATTGTAAACTCGGGATTATTTGCGCATAACAATTGACAACTACTGACAATTGGAGGACCTTGAAAGGATGTGGTACCTATATTACGAATTTGCATACCGAGTTGTATGCCAATTCGACTTATGACAATTATTTAATTTAATAAAGTATTAATTTATTAATGTGTCCATACCAAATGAAAAAATAAGATGAAGAAAAAATAAGCTGAAGAAAAAATAAGCTGAACACGCCGTTTGATTTTTTAAGGTCGGCCAATATTCACAGATAAATAAATATGTTTCCCCTTGATTTTGAGCCTGGCCTGAGGTCCCCACTCCTCTCCGTTCTCTTGCTGCATAGTAAAAACTTTTAAGTCCCCTAGCTCCCCTTCGAAATATCTGATTTTGATTTTGTCGGGCTAGAATCAAAGGTCGAAAAAAATCTGTCGAGTGGTAAAAAAATTATTTCCCCCACCCCCTTCCCTCATACCGGAAACACCGTTTCACAAAACAGCCAAATCTCTTGTAGCGTGCTAGGCGTTTGTTTGCAACAAAAAAATATTCGCTAATGCCATCGTATAGCGGCCAAAGCCGCCGAGAAATGTATTAAAAACGATTTTTCATGCTTTTAATTTGATTATTCCCCCCTCCCCCCTTGACCCTGTCTGCACAAACCATGGCAAAATGATGGGAAGACCCGATTTGATAGATTGGGGAAAAATGTTTAAATTTGAGTTGCCTGTTTTCGATATTTCTCTCCAGATCCACTCCACTATTCGCTACATAATAGAACATTACGAGGCTGGACAAATATTGTGTTTCCATCCAAAAGAGTTTTTGTTAAATACCCCTGCCGTCAACTAACGTAAACACCCTTAATAATCTGCAAACAATCTATATGACATGTTTTATAGAAAATTTAATTCTCAATATTTTTCAATACCTCTGTTTGTCGTAGAACATCACATTTCCAAAATATTATTGAAAAACCAGCATGGTGTCATTATAAGGGTGAAAAGGGATGAAGCATTAGTTAGGAATGGGGACTTTTTGATCGTATATTCCTACCCCTATCAACCGGCGATTAAGAAAATATCAGCTTATTATAAATTTTCTTCTATTTTTGCTAATATCCGTGTTCTATATGGCCTTTTGGTGCCTATATAGGTACAGGCTATTGATTATGTCTTAAAAAACATGGCAATAAGGAACTAAGACGTTCACGGGTTTTTGTTGCAGGAATCGATCAATTGGTTATAAATGAAGAAAAAACCGCGTGTTTGGAATTAATAATTAATGATTGTTTGGAACAATGGTGCTACTACATTTCATCAATAACGTTGTCAAACTGCATATCGGTATAATTATCTATATCTTTAATAATGTCGTCTTCTGCAATATCAACTTCTTGTATCATTATCACAATTAATCCCCATGCATTCTTTACAAAAAATTGATCAAATAATATTCATTTTTCTGCAACCACAGTCACCATGGCAACCTGTAGTGCAACCATAAGCAACTTTTTTAAGCAAAATCTCTGGCGCTGGAGGTGCCGTTGTACGAATCGAAATTAACCCCTACTTATACGTTTTCCAACCCCAACTTAGAGGGTCCAAGATGTTTCCTATCCACTGCTGCATTTGACGATAAGTCCTCAAGCCATGCTGTGTGATGGCATCACGTGTTGGTGGTAATTGCGTCAGAGAAAACATTTTTTAGACAGCTTACAAAACTTTAGAAATCGGCAGTTGCTCAGACTCATGTTCGTTTTTGCCCCATACAAACAAGCTGCAATGTATTCCGATGCAGAGGTAATACCTTGTTCAGTTGCATTGTCACGTAAAAATATTTCCATGTATGGTTGAAATCGTACACTGGTTTTAGTTATAAAATTAATATTTTTTGCCAATGTTGAAGAAAGCTGAAGTAGCATCAAAACCACTGTATGCGTAAATATATCCTGTAACTGAGGAAAATTAAAACTATTTCTATCAAACAATGTTGTCACTACTTTTCCGACGTGTAGTTTCCAAAAATATACATTATAATTTTGAACAGATAAAATAATACGAAGGTTCACATCTTGTCCAACAATAGCAGCATTTTTTAACATTGCTCTTTTGCACATAGACAATAAGAAAATCTGCATCCTTATCTGCTTGCACTGCATCAATATCCACATCCTTTAATTTTTCAATCAACATTTTACAGTAGGTATCGTTTGAATATTGATTATTCAACCAAACATTTGTTGTAATTGTCATATATTACTAAATAATTGAGTTTGATTTTGAGAATTTTAAGAAAGTTTGAGAATTGATTTTATTTTTCTCGATCAATTGCAACATACGCTTTGACTTTCGTAGCGACAAGTGTAATAACCCAGAGAAATGGAATAGAAATGTCAATACGTATTACCTATTTGAATAATATTTTGCAATGGATAGGTACGTCGACGTGGCTCTATATAGTTGCCACCTCGTCCTTCATATCTTAAATCACATGATTTTTTCTTATGACATTACTTATCAATAGCAAAAGAACCATCTAGACAAGAAATTAATTGGTTTTCAAATTTCGTATTCCGAATTAGTAATTTGTTTTTCAGGTGAAATGAAAGTCTTAAAATTATCGTAATACTTTATTTCAGACATATGACAGGTGATCGAAGAATCACAGTATATAAGAAGGGTATTCGAAGGAGTCGACAAATAACTATTAGAGATATTCGGTAGAGATGTATAAGATTTATAGGGTGCGAGGCTAGGATTTCTAGGACTCGAGATATCCGATTGACATTGTCAATATTCATCGGCTTCGATAGGTATTTGATTTGAGAAAAAGTGTACATCATGTATTGCCTTTAGTAGTGGCCAGACATTAATTTATTCTATACAGCATTTTTCATTTGAGAAATACTGTGCTTAAATTATGTGTAAATGGAATCGTTGGAAATTCTTTTAGATAATTTATGTGTTAACTCTAGTTTTATAATGAAGAACCAGTCGCACCGCACGCTAGATCATCCATGATTTGATGGAGATGACTTGAGTGTATTTATTTTCGTCTTTTCCTTTGAACTTGACAGGTACTTCATTAATTACGTGAAAGATAGTAAATTAATTCCACATCCAACTTCTTGATTTTGCGTATAAGTTCTGAGCTTTTGAAGGTTAAACGAGAATGAAAAAGATTTCCTTAGTAGAGCAGTGACAATTTGTGCCTGAACTAAGTGGGAGTGACAAGCCATTCTAGTCTGTAACTTCTACTATATTCTGGATTTATGGCATAATCCCTCGCAACAACAAGCTGCTAAACGTGGCACCGACACCGCATGAACACGAACATGTTCTATTTTTATTGTTCACTGAAGTTTGACGAAACAAACGACTATCGTTAAACAATCGCCATCCACATAAATTACAGCGACGTGAGTGATTCCTGATTTTTGCGAGTGTACCATGCCCACACATATGATGCTGCGCGTCCCACGGGATGGCGCTTCATCCAGAGTTTAAATAAATGTAACAATGTCCCGCCTTCTGCGTGTCCCGTAAGTGACAGATCGCTCCCACCAGACTACAGCGATTGTTTACAGAGAAATGCCATTAGGGAAATTTCAATTAGGGCCATCGTCAATTTATTCCTGCTCAGCGATGATACTTCATATCGCATTATATTTTAGTTTGATTTATCACCTTAGTTTTGGTTTTCGATTTATGGGGGCTCGTAAATACGGACAATACCCGTCAACCGATTTCCCTGATAATTTTGTCATTTGCTCTAAATTATGCAATCACAGATAATTGAATATTTCATACAAAAGCGGGCGGTGTAAGCGCATTATTTATTGCAAGGTTTTTAAATGAAATCCATGCTGCCGAATGAAAATTTGCTTTTTTAGTTGTTAATGGAAATTTGTTCCACGGAGACATTATACATGCAACGATTTATTATACATATCAATTTTAATTTGAAAACACCGTATTTATTTTGCGAAATGCCAAAACATCGCATTGCTTCATACACCGCTGTTATGTGGAAAAAATGTGGCCCGACATATTTCATCGCACTCTCCATCCAACCAAACTGAGCTCAAACAATTGCCCACAATTACATGTACTACACAGCTCGTGTCAAAATGTCTTGTCGTTATCAAAATTCGTAGTTTTAACAAGACCATAATGGTGTTGAAAATATCGCCATACCATCAACTATCGGCTCGCGGATCGCACGTGCACAGAAAATACAAAAAGTTAGTTGTTCAGAGTGGTATTCCAGGAATATATAGTTATTTTCCTAATGTGCGGAAAGTGATACATTCCCACACGCCGACAGCCGATGCCAAAGCTCTCCCGTGCGTGAAAGACATTTTCCGCGCGAGTGAGGACAAAAACTGTTGACAAAAAAATCGGGAGCCACATCAAAATTCCCCAGACACTGATTTTGAGTCGATTCCGACTGTAAATGAGAAAAAATTTCCACCATCTTGAATATTAATTTTGATAAGGAAATTGTGATCAGCCACTATAAAATTCTAGACCGGATTTTGAGTCAATTCCGACCGTAAATCCGACCGTAACATGTCCGTAATCTTCAATGCCATCCGAATCTCGAATATTGATTTAGACAAAAAAAACTCGTAATCTGCAACCCCAAAACTCCCGATATCCCAATTTGAGTCGATACGGACCGAATCGACTATACAACCAATTATACACCATCCAAAATTCAACCAGAGCTATTTTTGATTAAATAATGCGACGTCTCGAAATTTAAAAATTTCGGGATAATGTAGAATTTCGAGTAATGTTGGAATTTTAAAATTCCGAGATCTCAAGATCCGAGAACTTTTGTGTAAAATTCCGAGTTATAGTTCAGGATTTTAAAATTCCGACATAACTCGGGATTAGAAAATTCTCCGTTATAAGTCGGAATTTTGAGGTAAAAATCCGAGTTATACCACGGAATTTACTAAAGCGAAATAATTTTATTTGAAATGCCCGTTCCAGAGCTATCGTGCAAAGGAATAATTTCTCAAGCTACATAACATGTGCGAGTGTGCATCTCATAACAAATTGTACGTTTTATGTATATGCACTGTATGCAGCCCGCCTTAATGGTGAAGTATTTCATTTTGCCTTTACTGCTGGCAAGCTACTAATTCTAATGAGCAGGAGATACCGCAGCTAGGTTTTATGTCTTAATATTTATATTTTTATAGATATTCCTGCTACTCATGTAAATTGTACGTGACGCCAGTTTTATAAGAGCTGACCTTCTCATAAATTCATGCAGACAGGGCGCAATAATTCAATTTGTACAAGTCAATTGAACTGTTAAAATATTATGATCACTTTTATAGTCGGTATAATAAAGTATAACAACCGGGGGCTATCCTAGAAGTATCCCATAAATTAAGCGATAATTACGAGTGACAATGTAAGCGGAGATTAAAATATTCATAATTGGTTTCGTTAATAATAAGTTTCGTTAAAAATAGATGGATAATTGGACGTGCTATTAAGGAAGACCAATAATTTATTAACGTTTCAGTTACGACTGGGGCATGGGACGCAAATAAATTTCAGAGTGCCTTGCGGAAGCATATATAATAAAACATTTAAGATGCCCTGCGTTACTTTAGAAGATTAGATTCAGTATTAAAAGCCTTTTGGAGCCCTTAAAAGTGTTTGAGGTGAGCATTAGTCCATCATTTAAGAGAGGAAATTGCTTAAGTATGTCGCCCACATGAGTGAAATTCAAAACGAGAGGCTAAGTGTTTTTTAAGATAGTTTTACGTATTAATATTATGCTGACCTCATATTTGGTAGTGATGCTCTGGATATGTTCAAATTAGTCAGAGTGAGTCACAATTGCATCTGAAGTGGATGACTATTTATTATTTTCTGGGAAGTTGGGATAAGATGACGAGCTTAACCATAAAATGAAATCTTTAATTTAAAAATATAATTAATAATTAATAATATACAATAATAATTAATATTTCTATTTTAAACTAAAAGTGCCTAATTAATATATTGGTATGTTTGCTTTAATACCTGTACGTCAACACACTTAAAAAATGGGTAATACTACAATAAAAAAATAATAAACAAAATATTGCATTTTAGTCATCGTGCCCCATAATGCGGGGTAAGATACATAATGGCGTGAGATGACATCTAAAGACAAATGTCGCAAACAAACGGTCTTGGCCTTGGTGGGTCAGGATCAGCAGTTTTTGGTTAAAACTGTGGCTCATGAAACTGGTCTATAATATTCGCGTATTTACAGGAAAAATTGTTTAAAAAATCCCAATAATAAATTGGGGTAGTTTACTGAGGGTGGAAATAAACATAATTAAGTAAAATTCTGAGGTTGTATTCGTTCTAAAAAAGAAGTAATGGGAAAATAGTGAAAAATATCCCTTTGAAGCATAAGATGATGTTTAGAGGATGAATATCCAGATAATTATAGTTAGAATTATGGAAATTTTAATCCGCATAGAATTCGACCACCGAATTTTGGAAAAAAAATCGGCTTTGTCAAATATGATTGTGAGAGGGATTTTCAGAGGGTTCAAATTGGATATCTGCATTGCGCCGCTCATGGAAATATAATTCCATAAAATACGCAAAAATTGTATAAAAAAATGGGCAAAAGTGGTGTGGTTATAAGTTTAATTACACTTAAAAAAATGCAAGAAAATTAAATTTTATGATTTTTTTGACTTATGTTCCCCTTAATTTATAGGGGTGAGAGCGGAGGGGGAGCAAATAAATTTTTAGATAAAGGATGATTTGTCTCGAACGTAAATAATACTTTGAAATTGATACTAGTGATTGACTAGAAGTCTAGTAATGACTACTAGTCATTAATTAAATTGAATGTGACATTTCAATATCAATTATTGCTTTCAAAATTAGGTGTTCTTCGCTTCCATCAATATGTTGAAAATATTAGATATTATTCAAAAAGTTGCAGCTAATTGCATCTGCAATTTTCAAGACGTGAAGCCCATATTCCATGCAATATTTGCATATAAACATCAACGCGGAAGTCGTCAAAAATGTAGGAGAAATATAAAATTAGATTTACCTCAGGATTTACTTAATTTTAAAATCTAAATCCGTTCATCTGACTACAGACTCTTACTCACATATAACATAATAAATAAAACTCAACCATCTGTCTATAATATAGTCCTTACCTCGTTCTGAATCAGCCATTACTGCTTCGTTAAATTGAAGCTCACGAAACAATAAAATCACTGTCAATAAAACAATGAAAATCCGCAGCACCACTATTCGCTTAAACACATCTTCGCGCCTAGGGCTGGAAAATTCAAATTAGGCAAGTATAGACATTATGGCGCCCTGCCACAAACTTTTTAACGCGGGTAGACCATTCGGGGAGACGCGGGGTTCATTCATAAAACGCCAGAAGAGCTGATCTATTTATTGTTCTAAAAAGTGCAATGAGTCCGAGAAAGAAAATGGAATACAGTGGCTGGCGAACCTTGAAGATACTTAGCGATGAACAGTAAAATTTTCTTAAATGATTCACCCTTGTACAAACTATATAAGAATACACCCTAGTTACACACTTTGCGTTCATCTAAATCGCAATAAATACAAAGATTCATAGAACACACTAAAGAAAACACAAGTACAAAACGGCGTTTCGGCAACCACTCAACATCCGTTTACATTCATAAATCGACCTTGACGTAAAACCCGAGTAAAGCACATCAAGCGACGTTGCCGTTGTTGAGGATTATATCTCAGTACATTATCGGTTTTCACCATATATTATTAACGCAATAAGGTAATACAATAGATTACTTTTATCAAGAAGCCGTTTTAAATAACATTTTTGTATTAAAATGAGAAAATCAGATTCGTTGAACTTGTCAAATTATTTGAATACCTCTTAGGGTATTCAAAGACTTCAAGTAATTTTACAGTACTTTCTTACCTTATTTGCTTTCGAAAATACCAATTGCAATAGCAAAATGTTGAATGACAATGAAACACGTCCAAACGAGGTTACCTCCATTACTGAATGAAAACTTACTGCATGCATCCAGACTGATGTAGCAGTAGTAGGAAAATGTATTAAATTATTTGTAGTTTCTTTAGAAACACATTCGCCATCTTACCCCACCTTGCCCTAGTTACAATAATTATAATAATATGCTAATTTCAAATAGTAATTACTCTCTCTGGATCAAAATATTAATTAATAATATTATCCCGGCTAATTTTGTAAATGGAAATAACAGAACAAAGAAAATTTTTTATTGGAAGGAACAAGTATTGTGGCAATCTCTAGTAATATGTAATGTCTTTGTATTTCATGTCACATGAATTATTGCTATTCTCATATAACTGCTATTCTTTATGTCGTCAATTTGTAATACCTGCAAATATTAAAGACTTTACGCTAACAAATTTTCTGATTTACAAGGGTAACTCATGAGAACGAGAATTGCTGATTCACAGCAACGAACAGTAGTTGCTTTAAGTGGTTATTAAACAACTTTCCCCATTTGCATCCCGTCCGCTAGCTAAGACACTAACTTCTCGAGAGCGAACCCAAGAGCCTCCAGAGTGAACACGTTGTAAATGGCAGCAGTACAGTAAATACTTCAATCCAATCAGTTGTGAAAAAATCGAAAAGATAATGCACGCAAACGGCAAAGCTTGAGCTTACGACTGCAAAGTCGGTAAGAGAAGTACGCTGATTTATCGACGGAGATCTTCGAGTTACCTACCGACCACGCGATTGCCAGAGGGCCCAACATATAAACAAGTTTATACCAACCACTAACATATTCACAAACGTTCAAGTTGTTAGTTCGCTATCTGCTCAGCGATCACGTAAAATAAATTAAGGTAATTAAGAGAATCATGTCACTAGATTCTTCTTTAATGATATGTTGGAGCAGATGAATCGTCCCCGTTAATTATTCAGGGGTTCAGCTACCGGATGATAATTAACTTACTAAACTCAGAAACTGCAGCCCGACTCGCTAATCGCCACTGTTTTATCCTACATATAAACAAGACAGTTATTACGCATTTATTAACTGCGCTCCCAACGAGGTTACGCTGGTAACACATGACCACTTCTTTATTGGCAATCGATTTTTTTAATAATTCCGGTCCCTGCAAAAACTCACTTGCAACTGTTACGTTAGGATAACTTACGATACTTTTTCGAGCTGTAAAGTTTAGTAACTTATGTTCAGAAATGCGTCAGAGGGAAAATGTACCCTCTTTTGGCTATCCGGACACAAGGCTGACCACAGTTCAAAAATGTGAGTTGTGCGAAATAAATTCGCGCTAAACATCCAGTTTCTCTTGTGCTTTATCGGTCCTGAGCTATTAATTCAGTTAAATTATATTGCTAAGTCATAGTTATCGTTTAAAATTCAATAAAAGGGAAACATTTTAGCGGAAAGGCAATTGAAAAATAATAATTAATAATTTCACTACCAAGTAATAAGATAAATATGTTTTATTGCAATTTCGTTACGCTATCCAAAAGTACCTATTGCTGTAAAAACACTGCAGTGAATCTAGTACAAAGTCTCAGGGACACTGAACTGAGCTCATTTGAACCGACAAATGCCGACACGGCGGCCATATTTACTCCATAATACTCTATAATAACACCATAATAACTTGTGTCAATACGTCAGTATCGACGGCCTCTACTATGTCTATCCACTTCTCCGACCAAATGATTTTTGTCACTATATCTATGAAATTTAACATGAAACCCCGCTTTTCATTGTTTGAAACTTCAAATGTCTAAAGTTAGCAGGGCAAGATGGGCCAATCGAAAAATCACTATGCCGAATATTTGCCGCTTATTAGTCGGTAATTAGTTGCAAGTCAACTCAATTTGTCGCTATTGTTGTTTTTTTTCCGGGGTCCCCTGCTAACTTGATATAAAGTTAGCAGGGCAACTAGAATAAAAAAAGTATTTAATATTGATAGACCATCTAAAATCACTTTTTAGACGCCAATCAGTTGCGATCGAATATCTTTCGATTTTTTTAACTAAAAAAATATTTTTTTTACATATTTTTTCCTCAAAATGGTCCAAACAATTTATAGATTATTGTAAAAAAATATATAAATTTTGGATATACAACGTTTGAACAGGACAAAGTCTGTCGGGTCTGCAACTTATTATATAAATATGTACTATTTTAATTTACCTCATACTCTTTCATGATCTTGAAATTCCATGCTGTTGTCTAAATAAAATATCACTAACGTTGGACGGCTCTCAGTTCTTTCGACTTGATATTTCCTTTATGGTCGCCTGTAATTGTTTAGCTCCATTTGAGGTGACTATTAGCCACAACTTATGATAATGTACCCTGAAATAAATTCGAAAAATATTCTCGCGTTACTTACAGCGACAGGTAGTTATTCAGTAGCGCCTTGCAAGAGGATAATAATTATTTCATTTCCATTAAATCCTCTCATTAGACTATTTCGGATGCCTTGTCATCACGTATTCGCCGGAGAACTAATAATGCGTATGATATTTCTGTCGTGTAATCCTTTTTAACGGGACGTCAACTTGGAACCTCTTTAAGTAGATAATAATAATTCATCCAATGCATTTTGTAAAGTGACGTTACGAAATATAAAAAGACCACACTGCCTTGTTCTCAAAGAAACAGGATATTAATATCCTTGCATATGCTCATATTTACAAAAATTCTATATACATTTTTTTGTTTCCTAGTAAACGTAATGCTGTCAAGCAAATAAATGTATCTTGTTAACATTTTATATAGCCTTACCAAATGTTGTTTAAGTGCATTAAATCAGGGCATTGGATTAGGATAAGATGGTGTGGCTAAATAAATGTATTAAAACTGAGGAGGTTGACATTAGGAGTTGAACAACGAGCCTTATGTTTTTCAGTATTTCCTACAAAATTTTAAGTTATGGATGATACCAATATGTTGGATAGTAGACCAAGCCACTGATATTATCATAGCAACGAGTTTTCTATCTGGTTTTATAGTTATAAGATTTCCGAGACTCCTAAATATTCAAGAAAGTATGCAAAATCATCGCAGACAATCGATGATATTTTGATTTGAAGCAGTTTTGTCAGTTGCCGTACTATATGGTGTGCCTCATGGTTGGTGCCTACTCTACACGGCAGACTAAAGAGTAATATAATAATAGCCTAGGAGAATGAATGAAATCGGCCCAAATAATTCGTGTAGTCTTGAAAATTGGTATAGTAATTTATTGAGGTCTCCTGATAAACATACTAAGTCCCCGAGGGTGGGGAGTGAGTCGGAGATCGAGAAGGTGGTGAAAGGTCACTGTTTGAGTTTGTTGCTTGTCTGTCTAAAACCTACTAGAATTAAGAGAAGAAGAGGAAAACTAAGAAAGCAGCTTTAAATGATGTTGTACCCAATGCCGACATTACTATTGATTTCAAAAATAATATCATTGTCATGGATGGTGGGTCTTTTCTGCGCCGTACCAAGTGGCAACTGGGATCATCTTATTCCGATATATGCGATCAAGACATTAACGACTTAAAATCTCACTATGGACGCCATTATACAGTCGTGTTTGATGGCTACGATGATACAAGTAACAATACGAAGACATCGGAACAAAAACGATGAGGGACGGCGAAATCGTCTAACGATATAAATTTTAATCTGACTATGAAACTTATTGTAGGAGCTCTTTCTATCAAATGCAAAAAACAAGTGTTAACTTATTAAACAACTTCCAGAAAAAATGCAGACTGAGGTAATTGAAACAAGAGTGGCTGGAACCGCTGAAACTATGGAGGAAAGAATAGACCAATAAAATGAAAGTTTTGGTAGTCCTTTGGAAGGAAATATTCTAATCTCCATTTTCCCTCTTCCCGGCTTGCCAAAGAATATTTCCTTCGCTGATAGTGTCAGAGCTATTAAAAGGACTATTAGATCTACATCTTCTCCAACAACAGCAGTCACAGAATTGTTTGTTGAGAAAGCTACAAACAATTCTGTGACTGCTGTTGTTGGAGAAGATGTAGATCTAATAGTCCTTATTAAAAGGACTATTAGCTCTGCTGTCCAATTCTACAGTCAGCACTTAGACCGTACAATGCTAAGAGCGCGAAGCGGAAGTAATTATTTTCCAAAAACGGCAGTAACGGGTAATGAATGAATGACAAATATTAATGCAAAACTGAGAGCACGAGTTGTATTCGGAGGACAATTCAATGAAACAAGAATATTAATTTTGAAAGAAAATCAAATCGTATATAATTAAATGCCAAGTGTGCTGATAATTTATTTGACGTTTATCTGACATAATTTAATTTCTTGTAGTGCGCTGCGTGTAATTTCCAAAATGAACCGGTTTGGTAACAACGATTTAAGTACCTACAATTCGCGAAGAAGTAGCAAATACAACTTCAGGCAATACAAAAAGATGCCATAAGTCAAATTGGGACCAGTGATTGTTCTTCTTGAAATAAAATTCATAGTTTTTTTGACGTTTATCGGACATAAATATTATCACTGAAATACTCTGTTGCCTCTCATTTGAAGTAAATATTTTCAGTGTAATATTGCTATTGAGTATGCTGAATTACATTGGTGAAAAACGATCAGTCGAATTGTCAGCTTAATTTTCCTAGACTACAAGGTTTCTGAAAAATATGGAAATTTGGAAACGAAGCATATCTTCACCTTGGTGTGTAAAAAATTATACTACCAAGCTACTATTTGTGTGTATATTCTGGGAGTGTGTATATTCTTGTGTGTACTCTTAACTAAAGACTAATAGTGGTCGCGTTTGCTAGTACAGATAAAGAGGGAAACTCTTTCTGTGCAAAGTTGCTACATCCCATTTGATCATATTAAATTTCATTATTGCTCTTTATTAGTACAGTAGTACTACTATACAATTCAGAAATTCGAAATTCTTAGTAAGCTGAAACTAGCGCAGATAGGGCAGGCTTAAAATTTTCTACGACAGACACAGCCTACCATGGCATACCCCTAGATGCGCCCTTCGAATGGACTAAATTACAATATTTCCATCTCATGGATAACTTATTGTCTCTGTATTTATTTCCTCAAACCAATTAATATGTACAAAGACAGTAGTTCTAAGAGATTTACAAAGTGCACTGACCACCTAAAGAAACAATTGCTGTTGCCACATGTAATTCTCAAATTTCTCAATATTCAATTAAAATATTACATTCCACAATACTATTTAAAAGTTATATATAATATTTATGAATGTCATAAGAGGCTAAGATGTTAGCCATTTTTACATTTATTTTCGTCTACTTTAATATGGCAATTCCGTAAATATTTATTTTTATAGTTACAAGCTGCAACGCCGTTCAAATTGCAGCCGGAGAGCAGAAATTGAAAACATTATAGATATCTCTTTTTAACTTACTGGAAATGACGTGGAAATGACCTATTGGAAATAATCGTTCCTCTGCCTTTATTTACCCAGCATTGGCAGGTTGCCGGGATTTTCGCGAATATTCTGTAACGGTCATTCGCGATTGATAGTGCGATGGCATGGTTGAGATATTCGCTATTGTGTTCGTTGACTGATTTACTGGGATTATGATACAATATAATATCAGTGAACGATAAAAAATATTCCAAAAAAGAGGCACTATCGAAGCCGAGAAGAAAATAATTTTACGAATATTTTACTTCATAGAGAGAGACCACCCCCATCGCGACAAGGATGGATTGCTGGATATGCGTTAAGATTATAATACAGAAGCATCAAAGTCAAGCATATACAAACTTTTAATGGAAGAAAAGATACATGGAAGTACTTGAAGGCGGAATTATTGCAAGTTGCTAGGCTACATGTCCATAAATATTATAAACTGGCAGTGGATGAACTGGCATTGACGCATGGAGTCACATTGTTGGGATTACCTCCTTATTGAATTGAATCGTGAATTGAATTGATTTGGGCCAAAGTAAATGAGGAAGTGGCGAGAATGAATCTTTTAAATTAGCTGATTTTCGAGGAGCAATGGAAAAAGTCATAGCAGAAGTGCCATCACTTGATGAAAAAGGAACAGATAATGTGGGATGTGGATTTGGCTGTTGTCAGTCAGTCAGTCAGTCAGTCAGGATTTGGCTGTTGAGCAAGCCATAGTGATTAATATTGGAAATGGTGATTTTGCGACAGTATAAAGATGAAGTGGATAGTGACTGAAAATAGTGATATTAGTGATTATGATATTATTAAATACCCTTTTTTATGGTAAGTATTAAGGTATTAAAGTGTTTCTATTTTTTGTTGAGAATTTATTGCTCTATTTTGGAATATAGGTGAATTTATTTTTTTAATTTTATTATTTTAATTTTTTGTTGGGAATTTTTTGCGTTGTTTTGGAATATATATTATTTTATGTTTCCGTTTTCACGTTTATGTTTTACTGCTACTTAGCTGTTTTGTACAGTTGTGTTCAATAAAGTGTTGTACAGCCACTTCTGAGTGGTATTAATCAGGCTTAGAAAAATGTCACATTGAGAACTGTTTGCCTGTCACTAAAGTCACAGAAAAATATGTGTCAGTCAAAACTCCAAACTCCTGGAACAATATCCGTTTGATGTGGTGAGACGTACTATACAAGAGTCAAACTTTCCTGGGTCAAGAGTAACTGCGTGTCGGCGAAGTAAACATTATCCTTTAAGTATCATGTAGCAGCGAAAAAAATGGTACTCACCCAACATCAGAAGCAGGGAAGAATACTATTTGCCTTAAATAATATGTACACCGAAAATTGTGATGAAGTTGTCTTCACAGACGAAAAAGTTTTTCAGTCCACGTTTAATGGGCATATAGGAGTGTATAGACCTCGCAATACTAGATACGACCATAAGTATATAAATCATTACGATAGAGTGGTTTGCAACTAATAATATTGAAACGATGTCCTGATATTAATATTATTGAAAACGTATGGGGCAAAAAAATTACGACAGAAACTTTCGGCCTCCAAATAGGAGTGACTTGTTAAATGCCATAGAGCTGGCCTGGGACGAACTAAGCGAAGATTCGAAGTTAACACAAGGACTTTATTTGTCATTGCCGAATCGACTAAACGAAACTTTGGAAAGAAATTGAGCTATGACGAAATGTTAAAATCACTTTAGATAATTGTGAGTTTTTTATGTTACCTATTTCATAGTTGTTGGTGTTCGTGTTCCATAGTTTAATTATTTTAAACTCTACATTTCTGATGTTTTTATGTTTTCTACCAATTTCATTGTTGGTCTTGTTCCCTAGTTTTTTTTAAGTAAATGCTCTATAATATTATAAGTATTTATAAGAGTTGTCTTTTGTTTTTTATATATACTCGAAGTACTAAACCCATAACGTTTCATCTGCCATTAATTATAATTCATTCAATCAGTTGTTGCTAGAAGCCTAAATATTTATTGTACAACACTTTTATGAACTGTATGAAACGACATACCAAATAACTTTATTAAACACGATTGTACATATCTATTTTTGTTTCTTGTGAGAAATATGGCTACTGGCGAACCACCCACTAAAAAATGGTAACGCGCTGAAAGCAATAATACTTCATGAGTAATGTGGAAACTTGCATTCAATATCAGCTGTGGTGTTTAAAGAATTGATATAAAAACCTTCTACTTTCAACCCCTTAAAAAAATACCTACGCCCATGGCTAACACCGACCTTACGAGTGTAGCCGGCCATTCAGCTTTTAATACTTCTTAGATTTACTTTAGATAGGTATATAAATTTATAAATACAGATGTTCACTGAAATCGATGAAAATGACATAAAAGTTTTTAATATGGTAGGTATTCAAGTAATCGTCAGGAATTGGAAGAATGCTGATATTGTAGGCGGGACTGATACTAAATTTTAGTATGCTAAAATTTAGTATAATTTTATAAATGCGATATTGTTTCTTTTGGGATGTCTTCACATTGACATAAAATAGTTTTGCGTTTGATAGATTTTACGGTACATAAATTATATTTGATTAGTTTGGGATATTTCATAGAGAAGGTAACTGATAATCGATTATGTACATTCCATCAGGTAAAAACAATGACACGCGTTTGTTTAACATTGACATTTACAAGAGATTTGTTTGACTGGGAGAGCGTAAACGGAATTATTATCGCCGGCTCCATCTAAGAACAACATCAAAATTTTGCTAGAATCCATTCGTTGATTAGGACATACATCATTCTGTCATGCGGGGCCACAAAACCTTTCATAAACGTCTTAGGTTCTACTATTATCCGTGACTTTTTTGTTGTTACCCACCTTTCTAAAGTGGATTTGATAGATAGCTCTAAGATTTATTTACTACGTGTTTATTTTTTGTCAAAAAAACCTAGTAAGACTAGCGGACCACCCGCATTAATCATTGTTTTGTTGTGAAAATTGATTGTAGGCCCACAAAGAGATAATGATATATTTTGTATCGAGTAACGGTTCTGAAATAACCAACAGCTTTTTCTAAGATATACTGTATTATATTGATGGAATAGCCAAGAAATTACAATTTATAGGTCTTCGGGACATATTATCTAAACTAACTACATGGGGCACTAACTGCTGACTGCTTTAGAATTGATGATATTTTACACCAATATCAATTACCGTTATGTTACCAAAAAGAATCCAGCCATATTTCACGGAATTAATGAACTCTTCGCGTCGACGACGACGACGTATCGAAAAACTCTTGATTCCTAAATTAACATTTGAACATGAATCTTATTATGTGCAGATTCCTCATCAATCAACATTCACCAGTGTGACGTCATTATTAATATATCAAGTAGTGTTTGGAACTTTGATTAAACTAAGCAAGAACTCCCACTGGGTATAGGCTGAAATATTGATAACTTTTATTTGGTCGGATTCTGATTGATTTGTTGATCTGTTTGTCTAACATCTAGAGATACTTTGAATTCATTTAACCCCTTATGAAATAATTATTACATTGAATTTGCACACTGTGGTCTAGTTATATGGAAATTATATATTATTCTTTTATAATGTTAAAATATCCTATAATTGAAACCAAAACCGATACACATCATCAACTGTAAAACATGTGACTAGTGAACATTGTCACCAAGTTTGCTATGCCAGACTGTATAGTAAGTTTATTTATTACCCATTTTCTAAAGAGATGATTGTGTAAAAGAAACAAATTTACTTGTTAATTATCAGGGTATTCCAGGAATAAAAATTAAATGATTGACAATCATTTATTATGTAAAATTGGTGGTCAAAAGCAAAGAACTAATTAATTCTTTGATTTTTAATAAAAGTTTTTTAATAAATAATACAATTTCGTAGCTTACTGTGTTACTTAATTTTTTTTAGACACCACATATTATGTACAAATTTATTATATTTTATAAAGAAATAAAAGTCAAGTTTGAGGTTGAAATTGATGTATTGTAAGAGTTTAACTTTAACATGGTATAATATAAAATAAGTATAGCTGCTTGTGAAATCTTACTAACTGTAGACAAATAATTTTAGTGCTGCTGCCACTAAACATTTTAAACAGTAATTAAGTTACCTCTTTGACAACAGTCAAAGGTATTTAAGGTAAGCCCATTATTTTCACGTAGTGCCTTAAAATACTATAACGAGCTACAAGTAATGACTACTTTGCTTTGGGATTTTTGCATAAACAAAAACACCCATATATACAAATACATCCATATAAAAAAAACATATTTTAAGAAATTTGTTTGTATTGCACTTAAATCAATCAATCAATGTATTTAATCAGGCATTTTTTTAAAACCATTCTAGCTTCAGGTAAAACTAAATTGCCACCCAAATTTCAAAACCATCAGATCGTTCTCCAGTTATCGTGCGTTGAATCTTATATCTTACTGTATGTTCAGGATATAGGATGTTTATCAGTTATGATTATTATGAATTAGTATTGATGGAATATGGATAATCATTTTACATATTTGGAAGAAAACTGAGAGGGGGGTGCTGTTTCCCCTAAGCTCCCGACGCGCTGCCCCTGGGTCCCATGTTTCAGTCAAACATGTTTGTATATACTTATGTACTTACTGTTTTGTCAAGTACGATTCGCGATATCTCGCGAACTAATTATCCGGTTTCGCTGAGCTTTAAATGAGCGTGTGTGTTTTGTCGTACTCTTCATTTCTTATTTTTTTTGTCGTTCCCCCCTCCCCCCTTGTTCCCGTCTGCAAAACCATGCCAAAATGATGGGGGGACTCGACTTGATAGATTGAGTCAAAAACATTTTTGAATTTGAGTTCTCCGTTTTCGAAACCTATATCCACTACACTATACATAATATAGTATAAGTAATTATTATTCAGTGTGTTCATTTATTTTTTTTAACAAACCGAAAACATAGGTACTACTTCTAATAAGCAGGACTGTCAAAAGTTCATTGTTATTATAAAATAAATATTCTACGTACATATTATGTTTTTTTTAAACGTGTGTCATGAACGTGTCATGCAACTTTTACAAGAGTTGTCTCTAACTTATATACTTATAATTGTTGTAAAAGTAACAAAAATAATTTTATTAATCACCCAGGAATAAAAAAATTTAATATTTTATTAATAAGAGCATTTGATAGTACTTCTGTGAATTTGTTTGTAGCTAACAATGCATGATCAACGGCATATCGTGCTGCGTGTGTACTGTTAAAATATTCATATGAAATGGATTGATAGTCTCCATCATAGTTTTCATGGGCAGGATTTGGAGGTTAAAGTTTCAGTAATATTTAAAATGAAATAAAACAACCTATTTTTTACTAGATAATACTATGCCCACTATGTTACTGTATGCTTACTATGTTACTGTATACATTTATACATATTACACATATTCCGACAGCTTGTGCTGTCTGTTTTATAAATAGTTAGTAAGTTTTCCTGAAAACGTGTCTTTATAGCAGCATATGGCTTAAGTCTTTAAGCCTGATAACTATACCGAAAAACAAAGCTGCCACTGTATCATAAATCCCGATCCTAATGCACCTTTTCTGTAATCATTTGCTTAAGAGACTCCTATTTTACTATATAACATGGCCGGTTCGTCTTCATTTGCATTTTTATTACAAAACCAACGACTGTACATTAAAACGCGGCCTAAACAAAAGATTGTATACGAAACAAAAGAAAAACACAACATTAGCAGACTTGAATTTTAATTTAGAAATAAAAAATATCCCGACAAGCATTTAGTTAGAGCTACAATGCGACTGGGCTGCCTCTGCTCCGAGTTGTTTTTTCAGCTTGCCCCTGTTCATTATGCTGCTCTTTAAGCGTCATGTTGAAATAAAAATTGTGTGAGAAAGATTAAGGAATTAAAACAATGAAAATTAACTCGAGCGAGATTGTTACCCTAATAAACTTTTTCCTAGCGGAATTAAATGAATACAATTAAGGAACACACGTTAGATTTCCCCGACAGATACCGCAATTATTTAATTTAAGTAGATTTCAGTCCGAGGTGGCCTTTAACCAGCTTCTACATTATATTCATGCTCCTCATAAGAAACAATTTATATAGCAAGTGGACTTTCATAACCAATTTAACACGGGCATTAGTTTACTTGATATCGTTTTATAATTGCTTTTGGAATTTCTGTGAAATTAGTGTCTGATAATGGAACGCACTTCAGCTTAGTTTCATAATGTTACATGGAATATTATATTTTGACAGTCGGTATACTCACAATAGTATAAAACAATACGACAGTTATCCAAGACCAGAATCGAACAGCTCAATAATATTTTAACGAAATTCTCGTATATTTCCTGCTCAATATTTCTGAAAACGTGTTTCTCTGTTTCAAGAATTATGGCTTTTAATGTATTAGTTACTATATCAGTCACAATTTGATTTTAGCTTTTCCTGAATTATCTCTTGAAATTCTTCAGTCCTCGTATGTTTTAGAACTCTCATCTTATTCATGGTGTATAAAATAAACAAGATAATTTTAAAATATTAATAGGAGCAGTATTTTCTACTTTTGAAATAATTCTGTTTTTCGAAATTTATCTGTTTGCCAGATATCTTTTATAGGAAGTTACTTCTTGAAATATTACGAATATTTTTGGTATTTCTATATGATTTCTATATTTCTATAGAATTTCTGGCGGATAATGGAAATAAGTTCAGGTGCTACTAAACATGTGACTACTACTAAGTAGGCAATAATAACTCTTGGCTGCATCATATCGACTGTATACTACTTTAATATTTACCATACATAACCTGAAGACATAGCCCTATAGCCCTATTTTGGCTAGTCTGGATTGGGGAGTACATAATAGAAGCCATCATATTTCCCGTATTTCTATTATATTATTACCCTAATATTCATTTTAGACATACAAGTTTTTAGTATCTTCAGTTTTTGCAAATATTTTTAAATATTCACCCCTGCGCCTAATAACATTGATTTTCTTCCATTAGAAAGGAAAGGGCTATGATGGGTATGACTGGTAAGCACTTTTCCAACGCCCACGATATCAATTGTTTACCACATCATGACAATGAGAAGGCAACACCTGATGCACCTATATTCCCCCTGTCAATTCTTGGTTACATTTTTTGAACGAAATAGATAAGGAAACTGAAAAGTTGAATTACATTAAGAACAACCCGACTAAGTAGCTGGCAGGCAGATACATTAATATGGGGAAACCGGCTGTGATGGAGTGCCATCTTTCTTTTTTCCATTTTTTTTCACTTTTTTCCATTTTCCATTTTCACCACACCTTTAATGTCTAAAAATAGATCTATGCAAAAATCCCATGTCCGTCACTACATCATAGTAAAGGTATTCCATCACAAGATTAGGAAGATAATAGCTCCCTCGCATAAAGGTATATCAGTATATCTGGAGAAGTGTGATGATTCATTTTCTTTCACATATCCTCTGCTATGCTAGACAAAACAATATGTATCGAACAACCTGATCATGAGCAAGAGATTCCATCTGCATCAATGCCAATATCATTATGATGAAAGCAGGCAGCAGACTGGTTTTGCCATGAATATTGAAAGGAATGAATGAGTTGAAGGGGTGCGAGAGTCTTAGAAGGTATGCGAAACTGTCGATTCCCCCCAGACTTGTTACTGAAATTCACAAGATTAGAACTCTGCATGAATGCATTGGCGCGAAGCCTCGCGCGAGATGTTAATACCAAATTGCCGGTATACATTACAGTTCCATAAAATATACCGCAAAATTTTTGCTAACGCTGATTACTATTTTTTATATTGACAATTTATATGCTAGTGATTATAATAATATTAAAACTGCATGTGTCATATAATATGAAAATACAATTAAATCACTTTCCGTAATATCCGAAATGACTCAGCGCAAAATACAACAACCCATAGATCATAATTATTATTATGTTAAGTATAACCTTGAGCAACAGCTAATACTTTTGTTTTTGATAACGCGGACAGCGAGAATGAAACAACATTCCAGTACAGCTTTTTATATACTATCTTGTACCTAAGAATTACTTCACTATTTTGATTAGCTATATGATAATAATAATAAGCTAAACAAAACTGAATAAAAATTGTTATAGCTCGGATATAGTTTTAAAATGAATGTAGGCAATAAATTTTATTACAGAAATAAATTAGGTATGTTACAACTACATTGTATTATTCAACGTTACACGCCTTGTGTAAGGCATTAAAACTGATAAGCCGGTATCAGTTTTATATTAAAAATGTTCCTGATCTGTAACTGTCGCCTGTAAAACGATAACTATTATCCAGATTAAAAAAATAGGTGTACATGTACATATTCTACATACGAAAGTCTGTATGGTTTCAGATATCTACTGTCTGTCCTCTTTTAGTTATTACTAATTTATTCCACTTAATTTGATAGTCATACCATTTAGGGCATATTATAGGTCCCTAATACAGCTCTTATTAGATTAAATTATGCCTTATACATATTTTAGTTTGAATTATTTATATCATTGGATTTAAGAAATAACTGAGGTGATATCATCAGGTAGTAACTTGATGTAAAGTTGGACAAACATATTTGATGAATGTAATTCTTGCCTATAGTATATAGATAAGTAAATATGTATAAATATATTGTTTTAATGAGCGTACCCATAGCTTTTCAGAGATATTTTAGTATTATAACACCTCTCCTTTTAATTTAGATTACTTGAATTAAATGGCCTCACATCCAGGAGATGTATATTGATGGATTTTTTATTTTGTCTACCGGCTGCTCAGATTTTTCCGGAGGTCGAGGATAGGTGGATTAGATGGTTAGTTAGACTCTCTTATAGCATTTAGATATCCTTAGAATGTCACTTCAGAAAAATCACAGGTTGATAATTACTGACTTGATCTATTCCTACTATTACTTTATATTTAAAAAATATTCGGACGGCAGGTCAACAGAATTTAAGGAGTACGGAAGACCGCAGAAATGATTAGACAATAATTACCAGCTGTTGTAACCTCTGTGAATCAGATTTTTACTTAGAGAAATAAAAGGAATATTTTTTTAAAACAATATATTACAAATAAATATAGGAACGAAGTTAAAAAAAATTAAATTAGTAGTTAATATTCGACCCAATGGCGAATAATTACTTAATTATATAAGTACCTGGTTGATTGAAAATTATTTATTTAATAAAACCTCCCAACTGGAGATGAAAGTGACTTAACAAAAAATATATTTATATATGCAATATATAGATAATATTATAATATTAAAAGTATTGAAAGTAATTGTGATTTTACATTCCCAAATATTGAAGATATACTTTTGTAAACTTACAGTAAAAATTTAATAAAGAAAGGAATGTGGTGATATAACCTGTAGAAAAGTAAGTAATGATGCTCTTTGCCGATATGTGAAATATAAAGAAAATATGGCCTAAGCCGCAGTAGTAATTTCTACTAAAAATATGTAAATATGCTATAGTTCGGTAGTATTGCAAGCTTTGCTTCCAGAATCTACAAGGTAGTAGAAGATACAATATTAAATTAAATAATCATTTAATTTAATAAAAAATAATACGGTAATAATGTACCAAAAATATAAATATATACTCGTGGCATATATGTCCACAGCTCACCCAAATAATGCACCTTTGCTAGTGTTACGATAATAAAAAATAAAGACTGTACCTTGTAGTTCTTTAGGCACTTCACCAATAATACCGAAAACACGTAAAAATGATACGGTCAAGAAAGGCTTTGGTTTTCGATGCGTGCCCATTTTATAATTTCTCTCCTTCCATTTCGGCCAGCGGCGTACACATCCGAGGGTCGGGAACGCAACGGTCATTAAGCGGTAGATATCTACGAATTCGCGCGGCTTATTTAAAATTTTAGTAATATAATGGAACGGAATTTATTTACATTACAGTATTACTTCAGATTAACTCACGCACAAGTCCCATTTTTGAAAAGCCGGAGGTTTTGGAAGAGAAGAGTGGACGCCAAGAAAAATTTCATTATGTTTTTCCCAGTGATCATCGTCAGAGCTATATAATAATAGCTATTTGTGTAACCAGTTGGGAAAAGTACTATTTTGTGTAACGAGCAGATTTATATACGAGTTACACAAAATAGTTTTCCCAATGTGTTTCATACAAGATTTTTTCTAACTTTCACCAACTTTATATTTTATGAGAAGAAAACTGAATTTTATGCGATTAAAAACAATCCGATAGGTTGTCACGCTGTGACAGCTTGTCACTTTCATAGCTTGTCAGGTCTAAATAACCTACTATGAAATGAACTTTACGAAACTAGTTGCGTAATATTTTACTTTTCGTAACTGGCTGTGAAAATTAAGACGCTTCCGAACGACAACTGGTTTTCAAAAGTGTCACTTAAATGTCAAAATTTGAAAAAATGTATTAAATTCGATTATATCTTATTTTAGTCAGTTTTGAGGAATATTGTTCATCGTGTCCGTCAATAATCGCGTATGTTCTTCACTGCGTTTGCTATTTTTTTAACGTTGACATTTCGAGTAATATATTATATCATAGGCTATTTATTGATTATGTCTTAAAAAACGGCAATAAGGTTGTAATACGTTCAAGGGTTTTTATTGCAATATATTTCGAAGCAATACAAATGAAGCAAAATTTCGATATACTTTATATGAAACTTTTTGTAGAGAATTGAATTCCCATCTAAAACGCATATTTGCAAAAATTTTAACAAATTTTTATGCCGAAATCGATCAAAATGAACAAAATGAAAAAAAACCCAAAAATGTCGATATTATTTATTTTTCTTCTTTTTTGCCTATAACTTTTTGTGCCTATAACTATAACATTTGCATACATTTTTTTTGGTTAAAAATTGACCAAATACGGCCACTTGGACATACCTTTATTTCAATTTTGTTTCCTCTTATGACGATATCGTTTTCATTCACATGTTGTTGAAAAATAATTTGATAAAAAAAGGTGTTGTTTATTGGTTGATAATAAATAACTATTCAAAAAAATATATGCACCTATAACTATTATAATTAAAACTACGAATATCAGAACCAGAAAATTGCACTGTTTTCTTCTGAAAGTATGGGAAAACTAACACTCTATAATGGTAGACATAAACTACGATATCCAAATATTTTCAAGTACCCACTAATTAATGGCAATCATGCACTCAATCAGACAAGCAAGCACTTTACGGCAAATTGCAAGTAACCAATTCAGAGCACAGTATTATCAAATGCAAATTCCCGATACCGCGCACGATTTATGTTCAAGCACAAATCAGGACAGAACACACACATATGGAGTGCTGCATGAATATCATGACATGAATTACAATGATTGTTTAATGAACATTGATATCTTAACAATAATGCATGTATTTAGTTAGCTCTGATTGTAAGAAGATAATTGTGGCAGTATCATAAATAACTACTGCTAATGGATGTAATATTGCTTGTATATGTCATCTACAGGGTGTTTGGGTTTGAGATTAGAGAATGGGCCATACTTAAGGAATATATTTCCTGGACTTGGAATATAATGTGATTTTAGTCAACTTAGTACAATTTTACTTGCTTAAGGTGTTCCCAGATTCCTCAGAATATATTTTTTATATTTATTTTTAAAATTTTTTTTTATTTAAAGATAATTTTGCTCAAATTATGGAAACTTAGTTTTTTTTGTGTTATAAATACGATTATCTGCTTTTTTGCGATGAATGTATATGTATTGCCACAAATGTATTGCCACAATATTGTTTCCTTCATATTTTTAATTATAGATATTTTTGGAAAATTATTATTTTAAAACAGTATTCTATTTTATTAATGCATTTAAAAATTTATATATATATATATATATATATATATATATATATATATATATATATATATATATATATATATATATATTATTACACAAATTATGGAAACTTAGTTTTTTTTGTGTTATAAATACGATTATCTGCTTTTTTGCGATGAATGTATATGTATTGCCACAATATTGTTTCCTTCATATTTTTAATTATAGATATTTTTGGAAAATTATTATTTTAAAACAGTATTCTATTTTATTAATGCATTTAAAAATTTATATATATATATATATATATATATATATATATATATATATATATATATATATATATATATATATATATATATATATAATATATATATATATATATATATATATATATATATATATATATATATATATATATATATATATATATATATATATATATATATATATATATATATATATATATATATATATATATATATATATATATATATATATATATATATATATATATATATATATATATATATATATATATATATATATATATATATATATATATATATATATATATATATATATATATATATATACATATCGCTTGTTGTATATCGCTAAAGTGCACCATTTTACAGAAAATGACGTTTACAGTGGGTACAGTGGTCTATTTTTACGCATTTCACTAGTCTCTTTTAAATTTGCCTTGGATGTAGATTTCCTAGTTTAAGATAAGCGTTTCTCCCTTTCTTCGCTCTTCTAATTTAA
Source organism: Tetropium fuscum (assembly GCA_964058915.1). NCBI lineage: Eukaryota > Metazoa > Arthropoda > Insecta > Coleoptera > Cerambycidae > Tetropium > Tetropium fuscum. The sequence continues at coordinate 321,896 of CAXKVY010000565.1, read as the reverse complement.
ACGGCTCTACCTCATATAGGTAGCGCATTTGGCAGGGCTATCCATATTCGTATTTGAAAAACAAGTTACATATAGAACGCAATATTCACTGAAAAGCAGGAAATGAAATATTTTTGACAAAAAAAAACAAAACGGACTCTAAAAAATCAATTCTAAAAACTGTACTGAAAAGTAAATAATTACGTTATTTATTCTTACTTAGAATACAATAAATTTATTAGGTCAATATCATAGGTACAGTTAATGTTATTTTTGTAGTCGGTGCCAGCCAAGGTTTACAAACGTATCGGTAACGAAGTAGCAGCGTAGGTATACATGTCTAATTGTATTCGATTAAAAGTTTGAATTTAGGTTTATTTGTCATTGTGCTTTTTAGTGCAGTTTTTAGAATAGATTTTTTGAAGTCGGTTTTGTTTCTTTGCTAAAAATATTTTATTAGGGTACCTAAAGGTACAAAGGGTAAAGTTTTACATTGGTCTAAATTAACTGTGAACCCATTTTCTAATCATGGTTTCTCAATAAAATCTACATATTTGTAATGTTCAGCTGTTATTAATATAAATTATATTTCAGAACAATTTCAATCATCAGTAAGCACATTTAACTTGTTTGCTTTACTTTTTTTAACTTTTAACTAAGATAAAAATTAATTGTCTTCCTGGCAAATATTACATGAGTAATGCATGCCAACTCATTTTATTAGATAAACGATAAACGACTCATAAATATATAACTTGAAAAGTTAAGACAAGGGAATGATAACTCATGATGTCAAATGATTTTCCACTTTTTAAAATAGACCTTTGACCTAGACTTTTATCACCTTCTAAACATCAGGAAATGTAATAAGACAGCGAAATTAATCATAAAAAGTACTGGTAGTAGAGACAAAGGAGCTGAACATGGTCCATAGAGTCTGTCCATAAGAAAGCTTATGATCTGATCAACACGTCATTTTATTCTTTATTTGGAAATAGCATTGCGGTCTCCAACTTCAGTGAGCACTTACTACTAGAATCGAGAATTCTTAGATGTTATATCTCGTAAACGTCGAAAATGTCGATATTCAGTGGAAGCCATGAACAATTTCATTATGTTTATACTAGCAATCTTCATACTTACATGCGAATGTATTGTCCCTTATTTTGGAACAATGCCAAAATCATATTTGCACAGTTTTTAAATTTATTTGAATATAATAATATGTCAGATATGATGGGAATTACATATTTCAGTTTAAATGATATTTCTTAAAACTGTACTTTCCTTAAATTTCTTTACATTTAACTTCAATTTTGCAGATCTAACCAAATTCCAATTAATTACAGTACTCCAACACAGACGAATGTAATTGTATTTAGTTAGCTTCGACTCTTCCGCATATTCTATTTTAATCTAATTCTACATTTCGGAATAAATCATCGTCAAGTGATGCGGAAAATCAATGCCTTAAACATAAAAACCGTGCCTCATCTATCCCATCTCCCCCAATATCCGAACTCTTTGTTATCCCGTGTACTGTAAGTACTCGAACACGTCAGATCAAGCTTGCCCTCGGACTGTGTGTTTTAAAAAAGGATTCACAGGCCGATGAACAAATGCTTGCCTACCAGAGCCAATATCTAAAATCCATCTGAAAGATAAAGTAGCTGCAGCTAGGAAAACAACCGTTTCAAAGTAAATGGGGATAAGCTAATGCTTACATACTTGACCTTGGAATACTGTATAGTCGGATAATAATTTTGTTGTAAAGATGGAATAGAAATATATAAGAGAGTAGAGTAGTACTCTGCTGAATCTTGAGCAACCGCAGACGCTCTTCTATAGATAGTATGTCTCACGTTTAAATGTCTACATTGGTACGGGCTGGTGTGATAGCAGGAAATTCTAATTTTTGTATATTATAAATCTTCTCTTTTGATATTATCGAACAATATCTGGATATATGTATCATTATTTTATTCTAAATCTACTGTTCAATTTGCGGAATCCAAGTTGGGAATTTCCTCTTCTTAAAGCCGCCAGAATATTTATATAATTTCCAATCCATATCGTTTGCGGACTTCCGAAAGCTGGTGTTAATTTCTTCCTTTCTTCCACCATGTCTCATTCTCGTTCTTACGTCACTACTTTCCTGTATTACTACGTCCTGCACTACTTTCTAGATCCGGTTAGTGCACGAATTCCCTCATTGTTGATCCCCTTTTCTTTCCAATGTTTTACCATTTCTATTTTTGCTTCCTGATACCTATAAAATAATCACAAGTAATATACATTATGATTTGTAATATATTACTGTACATAGTAATATACACTTCTCCAAGAAATCAACGCACCACCAAAAAAAATTATCCAAAAGTTTGAGGTTAACGGAGTTATCAAAGAATTAGGCAGCGGTAGTCATTTCACTTCCATTTTATTGTTTTAATTTTGAACCCTTCAGGCGACGATTATCACCTTGTTCATTTAATTTTTTTTAACTAGCCCTTAAGGCTATATTGTTAAGGAAAATCTGTAAACCTATACTCTAGGTAACAACTATTTTATTTGTTATATTTATTTTTAAAAAAAACTTCTCATGTTTCATTGAGTGTCTGATTAACAGAGCTTGTAGCTGTCAATTATTGTTTTCCATTTCTGCGGTCGTCCGTACTTTTTCAGTACTGCAGACCTGGCAGCCAAACATATTTTGTTCTTAACGAAATATAAATAAAAGTAGAAATAAATTCAGCAACTGTCCATCTGTGACTTCTCTACCTCGAACAGAGATACTTTCTAAGGGTATTTTTAGTGCTACAAAAGCCTCTAATTTACTAGTTAATTCTTACCAACAACCCCCGTGATAAATAAATCTGAGCAGCCGATAGGCAAAATTAAAGAACCATGAGAAAGTGATTCCTAGATAACAGGCCAACAATTACAGGTAAAATAATAGGAAAAAGGGTCAGTATAGCGCATACAACCGTTTCAAGAGATAAAAAAATTGAGAGACTGGAGGTCATGTTCGCAGACCGTTGTAGCGTTTCAGACGTTGATATATATGAGATTATCATCTGGTACAGTCATAGCCTATTATGATCAATAAACATAAAGATATTATATACCTGGTGGGGGGGGGGTCTCTAAAATTAGTTATTAGTAAAAAGATAGTTATTAATAATCATTGATATTTAATTTAAATAAGTCAGAATTTGGTAATTCAACTTAAAATTGAAATAATTTGAAGGTACTTACTTTAATTTACTTATAATTTGTAGCCTCTTTATTTTATGGGCGCCAGTTCATAAGTAAGTGAACAAACAATGTTGAAAATCCATTTGTATGTTGGTTACTTTTGCATTTAAATAGTTATTAGTAAAAAGATAGTTATTAATAATCATTGATATTTAATTTAAATAAGTCAGAATTTGGTAATTCAACTTAAAATTGAAATAATTTGAAGGTACTTACTTTAATTTACTTATAATTTGTAGCCTCTTTATTTTATGGGCGCCAGTTCATAAGTAAGTGAACAAACAATGTTGAAAATCCATTTGTATGTTGGTTACTTTTGCATTTAAATTTTTATAGAAAATTTTAAGACTTTTAAAGCTATGTTAAATTGAAATGTCAAATCAGTGCACGGAAACGCGTACCTCAAGTTTGAGTTCAAAACAGACTAGTTACTTTTTAAATGATTTTATATACTCATTTATTTTAAAATCGTAATGTTTTATTTATGCTCAAGAAATTAATATGGATTTTTTATAATGACTACTTTGCAAAGATTATGAATGTATGAAGATTATTATTATTGTTTTTAAATTAACCTTGGAAGAAAAATATTTGATTTTATTCGATTTTATATTTAACTAATACATTTATTTTATTCATTTATCAGTGATTGGTGGATAGTAGTGTAACAATATGGAACAGAAATAAACTTATTCTACCCTGAGATATCCTATCATAACTTAAAAACTACACACATGGGATATTTAAAATTCTGGGCGAACGGAGAAATATTTTAAAACAAAGCAATTAGAACAAATATGATGGGAATTGTTTTTTGTTTATTACCTTTGTTGTCAAAGTTAATCCTTAAACACAAACGTAAACACAAAAGAAAACATTAGCACTCGCGTAATACACCGACTGTCACACTTAGATCTGTAGACCCCTACTGGTTGAATGCGGCAACTCCAAAACTGCGATAGCCTCCTTGTTGTTGGAACAGTTCAAACAATTTAAAGCAAAGAAACAGCAACACTTCTTATGATATTTATGAGATAACTTCTTTGAAATATTATTACCTTCTTATAGAAATTTAATACTTTACAGCCTTGCAATCCTCCTTTGAATGCCATAAAACTACTGCATGCCTATCTAGGCCACCCTAGATACTGGTTATACACAACTATTTTTTACACAGTTTAAAGAGTGGCTGCCGTATAGTGCCGTAGTCAGAACTCTTAGCATTATTATCTGTAGGGAAGAAAATCTAGTATATTAAACCAAACAATACTTCCTTAGTTACCTGCCCTATTTCTAAAACAGCACTTCCTTTCCATTTAATCACATATTATCATAATTTATCATTTTTATAATTATACCGTCGTGATTTGCGCAATGTTTTGGCACCTATTTCTTAGAAATACTTTAGCCGGCTATTTTCTGTTGTTAATTCTTCGTGTTCTAAGACTTTCCATTTGTAAGGTTGACTGTATTTAACTTATGGTATTTGGGGTGAAGGTGGAATTATGCGGGTGTTATTTTTACTATGTTAGTTTGTTAGTAATTTACAATAAGCAGATTGGGCTGAGAAGCGTTGGTTACAATATTTCTAATTAGTATGTTAGTAGTCTGTGGGTCTTTTTTTAAAGAATTATTTTATTATTATTATTATTATTTTTGTCTATTTGATGCCTCTTTTAGTTAGTATTTTATTTTTCAGGTTTTATTTTTATTTATCATGCTATATTTTCATGCTGTTTTTATTTTGCATTTCTATTATTTTTGTGTTATTTTGCTGTTTTATGTTCTTTGCTCTTTCTGTTTTGTATTTATTTTTTTTTAAATTTTTTTTTCAATTTTTTCAATAATATTTGGTATAATTTCACAACAGATATTATTTAAAACTTTTCACAACATTCATTTATAGTCTTAGTACAGTTATATACACTATATATATGCTATGCACCCTTACTTCCATTTTGAACTAGGTCAGTCTTCATACAACAAGTAACTTTGCCCGGAGATTATAAAAACGATTAGAATCTCGCATCCCGGTTTTATAGATGTTTTTATTTACAATATTGATAAATGAGATAAGTTTAATACGTTTCAATGTTTGATAATTTATGATATGGCGTCGAGGTTATTTGTATAGTCTTTTTATTTTTCTGGCGAATTTTAATTTAGTTATTAATAAAACAACATGTAACCAATCACCGTCTAGCCGTTGAGATCATGTCTGATGCTCTGTCTTTATTTGACTGGATGACATAATAAATGATGACGAAACGCCGACAAACAAAAAAAAATCTAAATTTCTAGCCTATTAATTTGCACTACGCATGCATAAACTCGCAGTGCTTCGCGAAACGGAAAGACAAGACAGTGCAAATATATGCTCCCATGAGAAAGCAGCCTCGTCAGTGCAGACGGTAGGCATTGTCACAAAAAGTAAAATAATACAAACGTACCGCTCGTATGTGGCTCTCCGCGAAAGTCCATTTGTTTTAAACTTAGACGTAATTAAATCAACGACGGCCGGCATTGAATATAAATAGTCTGATAAAAAACAGTCCTGTATGCTTTACATCACCATACTACAATAGTTATACTGTGAAGCAATTAAAACCAACATCTTAAGTCGCTTCTTGCGCCGTGCGTCCAAAGCAGGCATAAAATTTGTGCCCAAGCAGTACGCGACATATGCTGGATGTAATAAAACCAAAATAAAATGGTAAATGGTTATTATGCATGTATCTTGTCAAAATGTTTCGTGCACCGGTTGCTCAGCATGCAAATTTATGTAAAACGGTCCGCTTTTTGTAATGCGAGCTGCAAGTTAATTGTTAAATATTCTCCAAGAGCAGCGCCATGGGATTTTCGCAGGATGAAACGGCCATGGTGAGAGCATAGCTTCTGGATTACCGCACTAGTGGTTCGTTTGCACAAATCCTGGGAAATATACGGACACTAAATTAATTTTAGAATTGTTCGCGGAATAATAATTTTTGCTATTACTGGGTGGTGGAGAGAGCAAGAACGCGATCAGGATGTAGCATAGGCTTTCCATTATGATTTTATTATACAGTATGTCTGAGGCAAACTCAATCTAGGACTTGAGGTTTGTAAACTTATCATTGTTAAAAAAACATACCTGATTGTTAAAAGGGGATGTAATGTAATGTAGATATTAAAAAGGGATGTAATCCCTAAATTACTAGTTATATCTATAAGGTAATATTATTAAGGGTGTTCTAAGCTCGATCGTAAAGCCACAAGTAATAAATCGAGTTAATTGAAAAAAAACGGTTGAAAGCATCTGTTCAACTATATTCTTGGGTATTTTTGAAATATATAATGGTCAAAGTACTCCAGGAAATAGAGAATATTATCTGGAAAATATACGAGGATTTAGTTTCATAAGTTTAACTTATGTTTTTTGGGTCACAGATTCCGAATTTTTCAACCGAAAAACCGCAATTTGAAAAAATGGACCAAAAACTAGTGTTTTTGGAATAATTTTATTTATTAATATGAAAAAACAACATTATTTCTATAAATTTATTAGATAAAGCCAGAAAAAGTTAAAAATAATTAAAAACCTACAAAAAATATGTTATACTCCGAAAAATAACCGATTGATTTTTTTACCACAACTTCCTTGCTTTTTTATTTTGAAGCTACAACGTCCATTGAACGACAATTTTACAATCAAAGGCTACTAGTTCATATACATCCATATGCCCAAACCCTTCAAATTCCAAATGTAAGTAGGTAAAGGTTTAAAAGGCGTGGAAACCTAAATTTTTTGTTAAGAAAAAACCTGAATCTTACAAAATTCAGTTATTTTGAAAAATAATTAGAGATATTTCCGCTGATTTATTGGTGGGAAGTGAAAAATTCAGAATCAGCGATCCAAAAAACATAAAGTTAGCCTATGAAACATTAATCCTTTTTTTTTTCGGATCGAGCCCTTTATTTAGGCTCTATTGCTTGGAGTGAAGCACATACACTCAGGGACAAAAAACACAAGTTAATATTTGGTAAAATTTAAGGTCTCATAACTTTTTTATTTTAAGTTCAATTTTTTTAGCAAACTGTAGATAAAATGATCAATTTCAACTTGCATATCCAGTATTTTGTTATATGCTTCGGTTTTAGTCATTATACAGGGTTAATTGAAATGTTGTTGTAGAACCCAAATTTTAAAACTCCCTGTGGAATAATTTCATTAACAATTTCTTGCAAAATACCAATTTTTTTGAGGAATCATACCTTCCCTACATTTTGTTTTTTAGTTCATTTTTTAGTTCATGGTAGTTCTTTAGGTGTATTAGTTAATTTTTTAGAGCAAAATGAACTTGTCAGCAACAGTTTACTTTAAGAAAAGTTATTTTTTGATGAGGAGGCTTTGCTCGTTATTGCGCTAATGTCAGTTTGACAGTGATTTTTGCGCAAGACCTGTTGTATTCCTACCATAGTTTCAAGTGCGGAAAATTGCGCAACAGCTGTGTTGCTCCTGTTGAAGATCTTCGTAAATATGAATATATTGCAAAAATCCTTCATGTTCATCGCTCTACCATCAAAAGAGTAGTTGGACGTTTTAGACAAACTGGCAGAAATAAGCGTAGAGCAGATAATGGCAGAAACGGAAAACTACTGCTATTAATGACAGATTTCTTCAAGTACACACTTTGGTTGAACCGTCATTTAATGTCAGTAAAGTCAAGAAATCAACTCCAATAGGTCCGTGGTATAAATGTTAGTGTGCGGACAGTTCGCAGAAGACTCAAGGACTTTAGTTTGAAAGTTTGCAGACCAGCAACTGGATTGCTTCGGCATCACCGCGTAGCTAGACTGCAATTTGCCAATGAACATATGCAATGGAACTTACGGCAATGGAACAATGTTTTTTTTAGTGATATCCAGATTCTGCTTACATTCTCCCGATGGATGGAGAAAGTATGGAGAAGGAACGGTTTGTAGACTATGTTCAGTCCGCGTTTGAGTTATGAAGGAGGTTAAGTATTGATGTGGGCAGGAATAACCCGAGAGGCCTGCACTGAGTTCGCGGTCATCGATGGATCCTTGAGGGCGGCCCGATATATTGAGGAGATATTAATCAATTACGTTGTACCTTTTACTTTAAGGGGATTTATCCGCGATCGCTTTATCCTAATGCAGGATAATGCGCCGCCGCATACAACAGTGTGTGTCACACGATACCTCGCAGAAGTTGGTATTAACAAAATTAATTGGCCAGCTTGTTCGCCTGATCTCTACCCCATAGAATATGTGTGGGACATGCTTGGTAAGTGAGTCAGACAACGCAAAGTAGCTCCCGCTACGATAAATGGGCTTCGGTTAGTCCTTTAGGAGGAATGGCAAAATATCCCTCAAGGCGATATTCGTAACCTTATTGATAGTATGTACCTATGTATGCAGGCAGTTATAAGAGCTAGAGGTGGCAATACAAAATATTAAGCTAAATTTATTTCAAAAAGTACGTTCATTCAGGTTAGTTAAGTTACAGTTAAACTGGGAGTTAAACTGGGTTGTTCTGAAGTTATATTGGAACGTGCCCTTAATAACATACTAAAAGTACTGATGGGAGGGAGTGGAGCTAATGGTAGGGGGGGGCTCTGAAGCTCCCTTTTTCAGATTTTTCTTAATAACTCTAAAACTTCTGCCTCTAGCGAAACAACGTTCATATACTGAATTAATCTATATAAATTTTTCTGCAAAAAGGACTTTTTCACTAGGAGAAATACTTAAGGAGATATGGAAGCGGGAAAATGGAGGAGTTTTTAAAAAAATGATGATTATTGATAAAATTTAAATAATTCACTAATTATAAATAAAATAACAATACTGGTCAATACATTTTAACTCCTATATAGCTGTAGAAAAATTGGCCTCTACATGAGTTATTTCCGCTATTTTTCCCTCGATGCCTGGCCTATTAAACAAAATCTGAAGTGTGTAAATCGAGATAATATTATGATGTTATGTATCGCTCACGCTATTAATTTATAAAGGAGGCCCCAGATAAATCGAAATTCCTATAATCATTATTGATATTCCTACGGAACTAATATAATCCGAAACATATCTTAATGTATAATGCAAAAAATGTAAAATGCTTGTGGGATGATAATTGATGTCACTGACTGAACAGTTTCT